>LPNX010026469.1:378623-406812 GCA_001517045.1 Pseudotsuga menziesii | reverse complement strand
CAAGATACTCGTCCAAATTAAGCACAGGAGCTGACTGGGACTCGGGACTCAAAGAATTCACTTTTAACAGGAAACCAAGGACAACATGACCTACATGACAATCATCATCTAGACCCAACACCTGACAAACCAAAGACATCACTAATTGCACCTCAGCTCTGAAAACGTGCAAGGGGTAAGGTAAGGAGAGGCTTTGCAGGGACTAACCTTCCTTCAGGATACTTGACAGGAATCGAGAGCGAGCATCGATTGGGCAATTTCGGAAAAACTCAGCAAGGATGGCTTTATTCACAGACTCACGGTTTCCAGGATAACTTTCGGGAAAACTAATATTTTCTCTAACTACTGAAGCATCAATTCTACACAATACTCTAGATGCAGACTGACTCACAATGACCCTCCGAGAGGGAGAATAATTTATTGCGCACCATTCGGCAAATTCAGGGAAGTGGAGGGTTTTCTCCAGGGCGAAAAAGTATAAAAAGGACTTACACACATTCAGAACATCGTTTCCCTGCACAAAACAAGACCATAACCTTTCTTTACTGCCAGACACACTTCCTATAGACAGGAAAGGGTCGCAGACACCTCTGTGTCTATCTACCAAGAATTCTTCCCTTTCATCCGGGACCCGACCAGACACAGAAGCTTCGCTCTGTTGGTCCATTTCTTAATTTATAACACGAATTGGGCGAAGAAGTTACAGGTTTTGAGGTCCTACCTGGCTCACTGTGAAGGCGTGTGCTTGGAACGCGCCTTGGTACTCGACAACTGGAAGCACCCAAATCGACAGGTCCTTTTCGCCGGGTCCCAAGAAATAAAATAATCAGAGAAGACGTCAATTTTGCCTTTATAGGACCGCCCTGATTAGACACGTGGGAAGCATTTATTTCTGCAACCACTACCTATCTCTAACAGCCGCGCATCTTTCTCTTCCGGGCTCATTTTCGACCGCCGATTTCTTCTGCGCCAATTCCTGCCCTTCGGATCACAAGCCACATGTCCTTCTCTGCCGGGCATCTTGGCGCTTAAGCACCGTGTAAGTTTCCATTCCGGGGTCGCTCGTGACCGTCGATGTGATGCACTTCCATACCTCACCGTTGGATTAAAGCCACGTCCCATATTCCGCTGAGCCGTCCGACCTTAACTACCGTGCAACTATGGGTCCCGGACACACCCACAGCCGTTGATCTGATCTTCCTTTACCGGCGGGCCGTCGGATCATGTTTCTCTTACCGATTCCGCTGGGCTCTTTCCTTTTAACCGTCGAGCAACTTTGCTCAGCGGAATCGTTCCCAATCGTTGATGCGATCTGCCTTTGACCCCGCGCTGTCAGATCAAGCGCCGTGTACCAAATTCCGCCGGGCAATCCGGGATTATCCTCCGCGCTTGTTCCTCCTCCGAAATTCTTTTCGGCCGTCGATGAGATGCACTGGCGCTCCTCAACCGTCCGATCCTGTGACACGTACCACATTTCGTCGGGCGCTGTGGGTTTATCGGGTGCGCAAATTCCCATTTCGGAATCATTGTCAGCCGTTGATCCACTATGCCTTGATCTCCGACCGTCGGATCAAGCGGCACGTAACCAATTCCGCTGGGTAGTTCAAAGGTTATTCCACGTGCACGTTAATTTCCCGGGAACCAACATATCCGTCGATCTATGCTGTCTTCAATCCTCGGCCGTTGGATCAACTTCCACGCACCCTTTCCGCTGGAAGCCCTGACGCTTATCCGTCGAGCGAGTTCCGGCTGCGGAATCGATCCCGACCGTCGATGGGATCCGATTCCGTCCCTCCACCGTCGGATTGAGAGGATTATATGTGTTTCCGTCGGTCCTCCATTTCCTTAACTACCTTGCACTTTCAGACGGCGAATTTAGCATGGGCCGTAGATGAATCCCGAACAAATGTTAGAACCCCCGATGTGTGTAGGCGGTTCAAGGCCCGAACTTCCCTTATCTTACTCGCATGTCTTGACGGGCGGAAGGAGCATCAGCCATGGATTTACTCCTCCTTTCAATCACAGCTCAGGATTTATTTCAACTCGGCGGCTCTTTAGACTATCGGGTCTCCTTTGTACTATGCCTTCAACCCAAAGTATTTGAACGACATAATCTTACCTCCCCTTAGTCTTATATCTCTTTTGTTGAATACAGGTGTTAACAACTGCAACCCCAACCATTCACCACTGGTTGGTTGAGCCAAGGATGAGATGTCCACATTAGTCAACATTCTCACTTGCACTATGACATCAATCCCTTCAAAGATGAGGCATTATGTGATGTTGTGTGCTTGAATTTTGTGATGTAGTTTTAGGGAAATAATACATGTGGAGGCATCATGATCTTTACTAGTCTAAGCATTGTAGTTTCATTGTTACTTTAGAAGGAAAATGGAAGATCACTACAATCACCAATGCCTTTACAAGTGTAACACCCCGATTTTGACCCCGTTTTGCATTAAATATATATTATGAGAATATTGTATGGAATCATGGTAAGGAGCTCAAATCCAAGGCCCTGCCATTTATTGATGTTCTATGCATAGGTGATCAGGGTTGATGCCTACGGTTTATGGTGCTAAGTCAAGCACAGTATATAATTTTGGACATCATATAAATACACAATTTAATTAAAAACCCACAGCCAGCTATGTCAATGCAACAAATAATGAGATGGGGGCATGATTTCCTAAGGAACATGGAGGGGGGGATGTTTAACCTTGAGCCATGGGGGAAAAGCCATGTGTCAAAATAAAACACCTAGAAAACATATTCCCATTCCGTCATACACTCACGTTTCATCTTCCCTCATGTTATGGGGAGCAGCGGGACATTTTGATGATCCATCCTTCAACCTATTTAGTTTCTCTTTCCTGATTTGTGCATGCACAGTCCATCATCAGGATTTCACACAAAACATTGTGGTCGATTCTGATCATTCTTGATTCCATCCTGTGCATGCGCGCTATGTGTTCGCCTGTTTTATAGAACTGTGTTTTGTTCTGTGTTGTTCGCCTATTGTTACCCGCCTGAGTGTTGTTGTGCAATGGTCTCCTCTGCCACAGAGTGAGTGGAAGTTTGTTTTTCTATGTTAACATTGTGGTATGTTATGTGTGCATATTTCTGCCTTGGTCTAAAATGGTCTGTAGTGGAATTGGATCTGAACTAACTTGATAAACCTAGCGTAGGAAGGAACCTCACAAATAGATCTAGAGGGGCTGGTTTTCTTCTTTGAACTCCCTAAATAGCACTGGAAGGTAAGTCATATCCCGAGGGACTATGTAGTAGAGAAATGGATGCTTCCTTGTGTTGGGTGTGTAGATGTTTTAGGGGCCAAGCTTGATCTAGTGTAGGTGTCCACAGCTCGGTTGTTGAGTTCACTAGCTTATCAGTTCAATTTTACCAGTTCCTTTGTATCTTGATAAACCCATCTATTAGTTGGCTTGGCTAGTCCTTAATGAGAATGTTGGCTTGACTGACTGAAGTCTATTAAACCCAGCAGTATATTGGCTTGTTTTTTTGTATCCTGATAAACTCAACTATGTTGGCTTGATTGAGTTTGGTTGTATTCTTGGCTATGTGTGAGCCTGTTAGTGTTCCTTATTCACTGTGGGAATCATGCCCAGCTCGGGGGTGGCAGTGTTGTTGAGATATTGATGAGCGCACTGGCTTATGGTTGGGTGGAACGTTGTAGCGACGTAGCTGGTTGCGGAGCAACTTCTTTCAAAGATAAGTATCTCTATGTTAATATCTTCAAATGGTATTTGCTTCATGAAATATGATGAATATGTTTAATGTGTTGAATTGATGAATTGCTTCCGTTGTATGATTGCAATTGTATGCATCTGTGTATGTTTCTTTCAATACATTTTTTAAAATTAAGTTATGGGACTTAGATGGTCGGATTGGTGATGGCTTGAATGATCAAATCTGCCCAAGACTTCTATTTGCAGGTTGAATTTCTACAGAAATATCCTTCTGCAACTCTTCTTTTTGCAACTTACGGGATGCAGGATGCGGAAATGTCCTTCTATAAATCTCTATTTCCATAGGTTTCCTTTTGGAACTTGTGGGATGCGGAATGCGAGATGCGGGATGCGGCTTCGCAGATATCTACTTCTACAAATTTTCTTTTCGCAACAGTCTATTCTGCATGAGGGATGCAGGACCGCGAATTTGAATTTCCTCGATTCCGCAACTCAAGATTTCCACACCGTTGATTTTTGTGGGTTGGTTCTCAGCCGTTGATCTGTTCCCATTTGCGGAACATATTGTGACCATCGATCTCCGTTGCGATTTTTCTCCGCCGTTCGATCTCCTCTGAGACCTTTATTCGTGGATCGTCGAATTGATCAATGATGGATGGGAGGACGTGACAGTGTGGTAGAAGAACATGAATGTTGAGGAGTGCTTCATGGCCATGCCCTATGTTTCAAAAAATGACAAATGTTCCATAGGAAATTTTTAATTCCACGTGATAATTAGGGTATGGGTACGTGATGGAGTGGTATTGGAGTTGCTAGTTGCAGCACTAGGGCCTAAATGGGCCAAGTTTAACAGTTAACAGAGTTGTTGGTAAATGGTTTCAAAATATTGTTTGCTGCATAACAAAGAAAACTGCCATGGGTAGTGGGTAAGTGGTTTTGATTTTGAAATTATCTAACAATTTCGTTTATTAACACATTTTGCAGAACTATAGTCACAGGGCAGCATTCCAGATAGTGCAGTTCGGTAAAGTTGGTTCGAATGAGCCAAGAGAACTGACAGGTGCGATGATGCACATAACCCCAATGAATATGAGGAAGATGCTATTGGGGGTATTTCTGAACTGGAAATGCTAAGACATAGTCTAATGGGAGGAGGTTTCAAGATACTCTAGATTTTTCCACCACCATGAGAAGCCTAAGGGTGGAGATGCAAATTCACGGGGTAGACAATGAAATATTGTTTAAGGGGCTGGAGGAACAGAATCAACTGAATCCAGCCATGCTGCAGAGTTTTATAGACATTCAGAGGCGGATAAACTTTGGGGACCGGATAGTGAGACAAGAAGGAAGTAAGAGAACTGCTAGAGGAGGAAAGAGATCTCCTTATGGGTCATCTGACTCTGAAGGATCCATTGGTGGCTCAAGTTCTTCTTCTCACAGGAATAAGAGAAAGAGGCACTACCAGAACCATTCACGTGATGAATTTAAGAAGGCAAGGCCTCCTACCTTCAATGGTGAGATAAAGAATGGTCAAGAAGCTGAAGCTTGGCTTCTTGGGATGAGGAAATATTTCCAAGTCCAAGACTATTAACGAAATATGAAGGCTAGAGTAGCCATCATCAATTTGATTAGAAGAGCATCCATATGGTGCGAGCAATTCAGGAAAGTGAAGAAGACTAATGAAAGGCAGATTGTGTGGAAACAGTTCCAGAAGTATTTCAAGAAGAAATACCTCTCTGATAGGTGCTATAATGATAAGATCAAAGAATTCCATGAGATGCGATTGGGACAACAGACCATGGAAGAGAATGCAAATAAGTTCTTGGAACTATTGAGGTATGTCAGGTACATCAAATATGAAAAAGTAAAAATCCAATGTTTTCTGAGTGGATTGCCTCAGTCTTACAAAGACAAAATTGAGTTTTATGAACCTAGAAATTTGGAAGAAGTGATAAGGAAAGCTAAGTATTTATATGAGCAAAGCAAAGGAAAACCTGATTTTCATAAAACATGGAAGGACAAAAAGAATGAGAAGTCTGACCAAAGGAAGAAAGGTTTCAAACCTTCTAACTTCAAGAATCAGCAGAAGCAACCATCCCAAGTAGAGAAGCAACCAACTAGAGTGGTGGGATAAGAGCTAAGAGATACACAACAGAAGAGAGCACCACTCCAATGTTGGAAATGTGGAGGACCCCACATGCGCAAGTATTGTCCACTTGAGAATGAGAATGCAAGGCCAGCTTACAACATTCAAGAGGTAGAAACAGTGGGTCAAGTAGCAATCTGTTTCTATTGTGATTGACCTTGGTCTTACTCACAGTTTAATTCCCCCTAAAGTAGTGGAGATTTGTGATTTTAAGAAAGTAAAGTATATGTAGCCACTGGAACTAAGAGAAAGGTTAGTGAAGTGGTGGAAAAATGTCCATTGGTGATGAATGGATTGGTCACTTGTGTAGATCTAAATGTTCTACCACGAGGTTCCTATGATGTTCTCATTGGAATGGATTGGTTAGAAGCTCACAGGGTAAAGCTTGACTGTTACAATAATACCTTTGAATGCATGGATGAAGAAGGGAACCCAATAGTTGTAAGAGGCATTCCAAAGGGGATTTCTGTGAGGCTGATTTCAACAATGCAGTTGAAGAATTTTTGTAGGAAGGGTTGCAGAGTGTATGCAGCTCATGTTGTGGAGGCAGTAGAGAATGAAACTATTAGGTTGGAGGACTATCATGTATTGCAAGAATTCAAGGATTTTTTTCCTGATGAGATTCCAGGGCTTCCTCCAAAGAGAGACATTGACTTCACAATTGAACTTGTGCTAGGAGAAGCACCAGTGACCAAGACACCCAACAGGATGAGTACACTAGAAATGCTAGAGCTGAAGATGTAGTTGTAAGAGTTGTTGGAAAATAAGTATATTAGGTCAAGTGTGTCTCCTTGGGGAGCACCAGTTCTGTTTGTGAAGAAGAAAGATGGTACACTCAGATTGTGTATTGATTACAGACAATTGAACAAAGACATGGTGAAGAACAAATATCCTTTGCCTAGGATTGATGACCTCTTTGATCAAATGAGAGGAGAAAAGGTGTTTTCCAAGATTGACTTAAGGTCTGGCTACCATCAGGTGAGAATACAGGATGAAGACATTCATAAGACAACCTTCAGAACAAGGTATGGTCATTATGAGTTTGTAGTGGTCCCATTTGGTCTCACAAATGCACCACTTACATTTATGTGCCTTATGAATAGTGTCTTTAACATGTATTTGGACAAGTTTGTTCTTGTTTTCCTTGATGACATTCTTATTTATTCTAAGAATGAGGAAGAGCATGAAGAGAATCTAAGATTGACATTACAGTTTCTCAGGGAACATAAGCTGTATGCAAAGTTGATCAAGTGTGACTTCTGTAAAGATAGAATTCAGTACTTGGGTCACATTATCTCAGAAGAGGGTATATCTATGGACCCTGACAAGATTGAAGCCATTATGAATTGGCCTAGTCCAAGAAATGTGACAAATTTAAGAACTTTTAAGGGACTTGCATGATACTACAGGAGATTCATTGAAGGATTCTCCAAGGTTGCACATGCCATCACTTGTTTGCAAAGGAAGGGGATAAAGTTTGAGTGGACATTGAGGTGTGAAGAAAGTTTCCAACAGTTGAAGAATCTTCTCACAAGTGTACTAGAATTGAAAGTTGCAGACCCAGAGAAAGATTTTGTGGTGTGCACTGATGCATGCGATCAAGGACTTGGAGGAGTTCTTATGCAAGACAACCACATAATATGATATGAGTCAAGAAAGTTGAAGGAGCATGAGCATAACTATGCCACTCATGATCTGGAACTTGCAGCCATAGTACATGCTCTCAAGATGTGGAGGAATTACTTGATGCACATAATATTTTAGCTAAGAACAGACCATTATGGTCTAAAGTATTTGTTTTTATCATCCTACTCTAAATGCTAGGCAAGCTAGATGGATGGAGTTTTTGTGTGAGTTTGATTTTGAAATCAAGCACATAAAAGGAAAAGAGAATAAGGTAGTTGATGCACTAAGCATGAAGGTGCAGGAAATGCATGTGCCATCTCTTAGTATTTTCCAGTCATATTTGAGACGACATATTGTTAATCATGTTGCAGAAGATGAATTGTATGTGCAAGTAAAAGACAAGTTGCAGCAGCAAATCCTTGAAAAGAAGTATGAGGGATATAAATTAGAAGAAGATGGACTCCTTACTTATAAGAACATAATTTATATTAAAAATGTAGAATACTTGAGGAGGGTTGTTATGGATGAGATCCATCAAGCTCCATATTCTGAGCACCCAGGATATTAGAAGACAATTGCTACAAATAGAAAGCAGTACTTTTGGCCAGGAATGAAAAAGGACATGGCTGAATATATTTCAAGGTGCATGAAATGTCAGCAGGTGAAGGTTGATCATCAACACGGAGCAGTTTTGTTGCAGCCTTTTCCATTTCTAGAAAGGAAATGAGAATTTATTTCTATGGACTTTATTATAGGATTGCCAATGACTTGGAGACAACATGATTCCATCATGGTTGTGGTGGACAAGTTGACAAAGGAAACACATTTTATACTAGTTAAGTCTACGCATAAGACTGATGACATTGCAAAGATCTTCATGAAAGATATTTTCAAATTGCATGGATTGCCTAAGGAAATAGTCTATGATAGAGATGTCAAGTTCACTTCCAATTTTTTGAAGGGATTGTTTGCAGATTTGGGGGTGAAGTTGAATTTCAGCACTGCCTACTATCTTCAGACTGATGGGAAGACAGAGAGAGTTAACCAAGTGCTTGAAGACATGCTTCGCGTGTATGTGATGGACAAACCAACCAAGTGGGAAGATTATTTACACTTGGTAGAGTTTGCTTATAACAATGGACAACAAGCATCCTTGGGGATGAGTACATATGAAGCTTTGTATGGAAGGAGGTGTAGGACACCAATGACTAGGGAAAATCTAGTGAACAGGGTTGTGCTTGGTCCATAATTACTCAAGGAGATGGAGCAAGAGGTTGTAAATATCAGGCAGAATCTGAAAGCATCCCAAGATAGACAGAAAAGCTATGCAGATAAGCATAGGGTGAGCAGAGAGCTCAATGTTGGGGATCATGTTTACCTTAGAGTGAGGGAAAAGAAGAGCTACTTGAATCTTGGAAATTGTGCCAAGCTGTCACCTAGATACTGTGGGCCATTTGAAGTGCTTGAAAGATTAGGGCTAGTTGCATATAGACTTGCATTGCCTGCTAGAACTAGGGCTCATAATTTTTTTCATGTTTCTTTGCTTAAGATACATGTAAATGATCCTCACCATGTGATAAATTGGGATGTGATTCAGGTGGAACCCGAGGGAGAATTCCAAATCAAGCCAATGCGCAGGCTCGCCAAGAAGGTCACAATTCTCCAGAACCGAGCCATAGGGAAAATAAAGGTGCAATGCGAGCACTATGGTCCTGAAGAGGCTACATGGGAGCTGGAGGATGCCATGCGATTGGAACATTCATTTTTGTTCAATTATGTAGAGCACTGAGGGCGGTGCCAAAATAGCATTTTTGTTCAATTTTGTAAAGCACTAAGGAAAGTGTTGTTGAAGGGGGAGGGGAATGTAACACCCCGGTTTTGACCTCGTTTTGCATTAAATATATATGATGAGAATATTGTATGGAATCATGGCAAGGTGCTCAAGGCCAAGGCCCTGTGATTTATTGATGTTCTATCTAAAGGTGATCAAGGTTGATGCCTATGATTTATGGTACAGAATCAAGCACAATATATAATTTTGGACATCATATAAAATGCAATTTAATTAAAAACCCACAACCAGCTATGTCAATGCAACAAATAATGAGATGGGGCATGATTTCCTAAGGAACAGGGAGGGGGGGATGCTTAACCATGAGCCATGGGGGAAAATCCATATGTCAAAATAAAACACCCAGAAAACGTATGCCCATTCCCTCATGCACTCACGTTTCATCTTCCCTCATGCTGTGGGGAGCGACAGGACATTTTGATGATCCATCCTTCAACGTTTTCAGTTTCTCTTTCCTCATTTGTGCATGCACAGTCCATCATCAGGCTTTCACCCAAAATGTTGTGGTCGATTATGATCATTCTCAATTCCATCCTATGCATGCGCGTTGTGTGTTTGCCTGTTTTGCATAATCATGTTTTTTCTGTGTTGTTCCCCTGTTGTTTCCCGCCTGAGTGTTGTTGTGCAATGGTCTCCTCTATCACAGAGCGAGTGGAATTTTGTTTTGTTGTGTTAAGATTGTGGTATGTTGTTTGTGCATATTTCTACCTTGGTATGAAATGGTTTGGAGTAGAATTGGATATGAACTAGCTTGATAAACCTAGTGTAGGAAGGAACCTCACAAATAGATCTAGAGGGACTGGTTTTCTTCTTTGCACTCCCTGAATAGAACTAGAATGGAAGGCATAGCTTGAGGGACTATATAGTAGAGAAAGGGATGCTTCCTTGTGTTGGGAGTGTAGATGTTTTAGGAGTCAAGCCTGATCTAGTGCAGGTGTCCACAACTCGGTTGGTTATCTCACTAGCTTAGCATTTCAAGTTTTCCAGTTCCTTTGCAGCATGATAAACCCATCTATTAGTTGGCTTGGTTGGTCATTAATGAGAATGTTGGCTTGACTGACTGCAATCTATTAAACCCAACAGTATATTTGTCAAAACCCCAAATTTTCCAAAAAAAATAAAATTTTTAAATTTGCATATCAATAACATAAATGTAGTTAACTAATCATTTAATTAGTTATAAATTACCACATTCTGTATCTGAAATTATCTGTTGGTTATGTTTAGCAGTAGAATAGTTCTCTTCAGTTTACTGACTTTGTTTTCTTTTCGTCCACAAGGTGAGACTGTCATGCAAAATTGGGCTTACTTAGCTTTTGAGCTAATGCAGAAGTTTCCTGTTCTTACAGACTACAGGTAAGAGGTTTTGGTGCTGCTGGTCGCTATTCTAAAGTATTTAATATAAGTTCGCTGCAAAAGAAGAGCTCAGTAGAAAAATAATTGCTAAACAAATTCCAATGCTTGTTGAGGTACATTTAATAACTGGCCTTCTTCCCGGTAGAAGTAGTTTATGGTTCTTGTTAATTTCAGAATTATTTTGTATTATAGTTGTAATGTATATAAATGTTCTACTGATTCTTTATAGCAGAGTAAGAGCAACTGAGATATACAATCCATTGTATGATTTCATTTGTATGCTATTTGTTACACATTAAAAGTAACTAATAAGAAGTTCATGTATTATTGTCTCCAGTTTTGAACCAAAAGTTTAAAAGAGTTTACTGTTGATTTTTACGAAAACTATATCAATGTTGAAGCATAGATTTTTTCATTCACTTCTCAACTGTTTTCAAGCATAACTGAGACTTCTCTTTAATGATATAATTTATTTTATTGAACAGGTTTTATCCTATTCCCTTTGTGTTTACAGTAGACAAGCCCTTAAGGGACTATAATTCGTACAAGAATGCATCTCTAAACAGTCTATCTATTTTATCCTGGTGAAACTTCTAGATAAGAGAAAATTGTGGCTTACCTTGTGAAGTCATCAATTAAAGTAAAGGTTATTACCTTTAGCATAAACTGTCTCACTACTTTCTTTTTTTTTGTATCTTTCACCAAAAGTTACTATTTTAACCTATGGAAAAGTCATGGAGGTTAATAAGAATAATAGGACCAAAAGTCATAGTTTTTACTACCAAGTTGATTGAACTTAATATTTTATCATAATCAAAATCAAATTATACTTAGTCTTTAATTTTATGGTTCTACAAACTTGTAGAAGAAAATCCTCCTTTTCAAACATTTATAAATTATGGAGAATATTAATTCCCTAGCTAGAAAGATTATAATGATAACCCTATCATAACAATAGAGGGTTAAAACTTGTTGAATTAAATACTTGAATAAGTATTATTATCACTTAAACATAGGTATTATATTCTCCTTCCACAACAATTTTGCAAAACTTACTTTATTTAAGACTGTAATTGCTGAATGTCAAAATAGTCATTCACTTGGATGGTGAGGTCATGAACAAGGTCATGACTTTACAAGTTTATGGTTTGACTCCAAAGAACACTCTTATAAACCTTTCACTCACACATTCCAAGCTTGTAAATAAGGTTATGTTATGTAATTATCACCCTTAATAGAGTATACTCTCCAATCAATGGTTTAATATATGAAATAACATGTTAATAAGTTATGAGTCGAGGTGTTACTAAGTCTTCGATGAACATAGAATTATAACATGATTTGCAATCATATATATATGATGGTATATCATAATGTAACCAATGAATTGTTTACTTTTTACGCCGTTGATGAGTTATAATGCAAGGCTTATATATATAATAACGTGTTCTTTGTTATCATAATGCAATAATAGGTTGACCTCGACTGATGGCTAAAGTTAAACCTTTGAACTCAGCCTAATGATTGATGAATCCGTTCCTCGCGCTTGCTCCTGGACGAATATAGAGATTTACCCACCGTGTACAAATTATTTATAGTGGGACGTGGCACCACCGTGATCGTGTGCTGTATGGTTAAAAGGCTTTCTCCGTCAAACCCTATTCTCATTGCTTTCGCCCGTGAAGTTCGGCCTCCTGCCGCTATGCAATGGTGTTGGTGCACCCTAGCTGCACCGCTCCACTGCACTAGTGATTCCCAGCTCGTTACCTCCCTCCCTGCAGTAGAGTTACCTTATCGCGTTGGTGGATGTCTTGCTAAAGCTGGCGGTTGCGCCTCCAAATTATCAGGTAAAAGAATACTGTGATTCTTTTCCATTTTTAGTTATACGATTAATATCTCATTTTCCTACTTTAATAATGTGGTTTTCTTTGATGAAAACAGGTCTCGGCCTTCCTCCTGCGTGGCTTCCGAAGCAAAGAAAATGCAACGGCTACAGGTTCCCGGTAAGCCTGGTTACACCATGGCTCTTTCTCTTTGTGGCGTTTCCTTGGAACCTTTGAGGGTTGGCGCAATGAGGCATGTAACCCTTGTGGTTCAGTTTGTTTTGTTAACTGTTGTTACCTTGGGTTAATAGGAGAAACCCCTATGATGTGCGAGGGTGCTCTGGCTTCGGTAGAGATGGAAAATGTTAGTTCTCTTTTTGTTTGGGTGCCATGCTCTTCAATGCTTGCAGGAGTCGAGGGCTTAAAGAGCCGTTCGATTTTTTTATCTGCCTTGACTGTGTGAAACCCTAAGCTGTGAGCCTGACTTTGAGAAGGGTTGGGACCTCAACTTCTTGTTTTCTGTTGTAAATTTTGAACTTATAGGGTTTCGCCCTAAGTCCATATTATAAAATATTATTACTGTTTTTTTTTAAATATTGGTTTATATCACAGCATTGAAGTTTGTACAATTATTTGTTTTATAAGTATAATGTTGAGGCTTGGTAGTAGGTTAAAATTTCAGTATTTACCTTAAATTTGTAACTTATGTTCATTTAATTAAGATACAGGCTTATGACAGCCTTACTCTGTTGGTTTTTTAAATACGGCCGTGAATGAATTATTGTCTTGGCTCCACAGTTGTTGATTTAGTTTATATTCGAAATAATAGGATTAAACCCTAATTCAAAAATAAGAATTACATACAGCCTCTTCTATTAAAATCATTGTTAATTAAGTTTTAATACTTTTCTGTAAACTGTGGAGTTATTTGATGAATTTTACATTACTTATTAAACTCGATGAGTCGAGTATTCTACAATGTTGAATATATCATGAATGATGATGTACTTGGTTTATTTATTTGTAGTGTTCTTATAATAAATGCGATTATATTTCTGTACCAGTTTATATAATTGACTTACTCTATTTTAAAAATGAATAATTATATAGAACTGTTACCCTTCAGAATAGAATAGATGGGTATACAAAAGAAAAATGGTATGTAACTGTCAGTAATTCTAGAGTATAGAATTTATATTATAATAAAAATAAATTAAGGTATTACTGTAATTACCCAATAATACTATCTGTATAGAGTAAATAATAAGATAGTAAATACTATTTATAAACATAATGTATTTACCCTAACTAGAGTACTATTACCTTCATTGTTATTTAAACTCAGCTTCCTTAGTAAGTAATTGGAAATAGTAATTCGTTCTTTGTTTTATTATACTTATTGAATAAAAATAGCATGTTAATATCAGGTTCTTATTCTTACTGTATTAATTACTTTGGAGATAAACTTCCTGTATTATATTCCAATTTAATGTATAATAAGAAAAGTATGTAAAAGAACTAATTAAGTTCTACCCTGTTAACAGCTCAAACAGTATAGGTTAGCAGTTATATGTTTTTACTTAAGCTTAACTAAGGAAACATGAATAAATAGATAACATATTTGATTTTACAAAAATAATTTCTGCTTTACTAAAGTTTCTGTAGGAATAAATAAAGATTCTAGCTACTTTTCAATGACATTCAAAATAGACATTTAAAGTTACTGATAGTAACTAAAATATTAAGAACTGTTTTCTCTATTGGTAGATATTATTATCCGTGAACAAATCAATTTACTTCTCTGATCTAAAAGACTTGACAGTTTTCTGTACAGAATGAAGCTACTCCTAAAATTCCATCACATACTATTCTGTGCTTTCATCATAATACTTTCATTTTAAATTCACCCCTATGCTGGAGTACGGTCTGGTCACACCAGATGTGGAAAAACATAGGTGGGGTTGTAATTCTCATCAAAAATATTTTGTTACAGAATAAACTATGAACACTTCATTTCTAATCCATCTAATTTCTTTACCATTAACTACAAGTCTACCAATCAATCATAAATAGATATTAAACAAGGATTTAATAGATGGCAGAACCTGTTCTGGAACTGGGACAACAACAGCAATGGGAGGCTGTTCCTCCCTACCAACTCCTGGAGAGCGCTCAAACAGCGACTCCTATGGACCCCCGAGCTTGCTCTGGTCTCCCTGGCTGTAACTAGGTGCAACAGTAGTCAAATACCAGTCTTCAAACTTAGTATTAATCCAGAACTTATCAGTAAATTCTCCCAGCTAACAAGCTGTATTAACCAAGTTACTGCAGCAATCCTCTCAAAACAAATTCCTTACTATTTTTCCCTTTTTCCCCAATGAAATTCCTCAATGGCATTCTCCTGAATGATTATTCTTTGGAAAATATCTGAGCAACCTCAACTCTATTCATTGGGTACTTTTAAAAGATTGCCTAGGTCTTTTTTGGGTTAGTTGTCATTTAATGAGCCACCTGCTCTGATCCCACTTTCTTGGGGGATCATGACCCCAAATATAGGGAAGTTGCCACCTGCAACTTAGGAAGTGTTTGAGGATGCTGCCACTTGTCTTTTTCCCTCCACCTAGTTCCATCCATCAGTTTGACCAGTAACCTCTTTTTAACAGCTCTCCCATGCTGTTGTCTCCAATTTTTATTTATTAATAATAAAATATTCTAAATTACATTCCACTTCTGTTGACTCTGCTGAGTCATCAATTCCTACTTAGCATTAATTTTAACATAATGTCTTAGGAATTATAATTAAAGCAATTGACATTATTTTACAAAATTGGGGTATGTGACAATATTGGTTTGTTTGTCTGTAGCCTAATAAACCCAACCATGTTGGCTTGGATGAGTTTGGTTGGTTGTATTCTTGGTTATGCGTGAGCCTGTTAGTGTTCCTTATTCCTCGTGGGAATCATGCCCAGCTCGGGGGTGGCAGTGCTGCTGAGAGATTGATGAGCGCAATGACCTATGGTTTGGTGGAACGTTACAGTTACGTAGCTGGTTGCGGAACAACTTCTTTCACAGATAAGTATCTCTGTGTTAATCTCTGCAAATGGTATTTGCTTCATGAAATATGATGAATATGTTTAATGTGTTGAATTGATGAATTTCTTTCGCTGTATAATTACAATTGTATGTATCTGTGTATGTTTATTTTTGTTAGCACTCAGAATGTACCCAGGTTGTAAAAGGTACACCCCGAGGTAACAGCAAAACCACTTTAGGAAGAAATTGGTATTTTCTTCCAGAGAGGGATCTCTCAATACAAATCTTACAAGACCAGATGGTAAACAATATTTAAAGATTTATTTGTTCAGTTGAAACAATCACATATCCATTGGGCATGGAGTCGTATACATATAAAAGATCACAAAGATGTATACACAAGACTTATCAAAGGCAAGATAATCACATAATTGCAGTCATTCCATTTATCAAGGTGAAATAGAAAGGACGAGGGAACATCCCATCAATATAGAGCGTCTAAGACGAATTCCATATCAATTTTAGTAGAAAAAATCATATAATACCTGAAACGATGAATAGAGCATAAGCATATGAATTATAATCATCAAACACTATGTTCTAGATATGAAGAAAAAACAGAATGGAGTGTTACACAGGGGAAAATACAATCACACAAAGAAAGAAAGCACGGACTGCAACATCAATGACACATGAATCTCGGAAAAAGCTCTCATGCATTCATTTTTGGTATTAAAATAAAACAGATATGTTCTCCACAAATCACTTCTTTCGATGGGTTCCAACCCCCATCTCATAAAAAGATACAAATTTATAGATAAAACAATAAGTCTGCCCCCAGCAGATCAATAACAGAATGATCGGCGTAAATTAGAGTTTGTAACTGAATTCCTACACCACTAGGAGGTTGTTACAACTCCATTCCCAACAGATCACTAAGTACAAATCAACCGGATAACAAACTTTCGGCCAACCGTTCCACGTCTTTGTCCCAACAGCTCCATGTCTTTGCCCCAAAAGCTCCACGTCTTTGCCCCCATCAGCTCCATGTCTTTGCCCCATCAGCTCTTCAGCACCTGACACCTGTTCCTAGGGGGAAAGAATATACTTTCTTTTCCCAAACCGCTCTACAACTTTCCACTACTCCGAACTAGGGGTGTCACACTCCATCATCTCCCAAATAGCTACCTCGAGCTCCATATATGCTTCATAAGATTTCTTGGGCAATCTGGCTCTGATAACGACGAACTTCTGCAGGATTTCGAAATCTTCTGTTAACATGTCCACAATGGTTTGCCCTGTCATGTTCTTATCCAAGCTATTAAATTTCGAGTGGTCCATGCGATCTCGGACAAGCAAGTGATGATAATGTTCAGGCGGGAGCATCCTACCTTCTTCGTTCCAGAAGGACGGCAGTCCATCTTCGAACAACTCTTTAAACTCTTGTTTGAACTTAGTGACCTGCACAAGCAGTTCTTCTGACTTCTCTTGGACAATTTTCATTAAATGGTGTTTGTGGATGATCTTCTTCGCCGACAGCACTATTGAGATTCTGTCCTTTATGCCCATGTCGTGCAGCTTTTGGTATGTCAGTGAATTTAGAAAATTTAATGTATTCTGAGCTATAGTGAGGGGTCTTCTTGCCATGTGTTCATTTACTAGATTCAGTCTTTGTTGGGCCGACTCTGTCAGTATACACAAATCATCAATAAAACTCAAGTAATGCCGAAACTTGGTAATCTCTATAGTCAGGGTATCCCAAATAATATGTTTCACCCCCTGAAGAGGGCCTTTCCCAATGCATTTTTCTTTTAGCTCTTCGAGCTTTTTCTGTAATTGACTCTTGTCCTGCAAGATCTATTTTCTGCTTTCACTTATCTTGGTTAGTTCGGCCTTTACTTTTTCATTCTCGGCTTTCAACTCCTTAATAGCTTCCTCCTTCAAACTCACTTGGGACATAGACACCAACAGGTCATCTGCAGAAAAATCAGCTAATGGCTTCTGGATATTTACAATAGATAAGTCATCACCGGCAGGGGTTTGGCTCATTAGCTCTTCCATAATCTCCTTTTCCTCAGTCTGATCTTTCTTCATCACGGAGATTTGGGATAGCAGCTCCTCCCTCTCGGTCTCCCACCTATCCTTTTCCTCTTGCAGCTCTCCAGCCTTTCCTTTGTATTCCATCATCTCCTGATGGATTTTATCTTTCTCCTCCTGGAGAGCTAGCAATTCAGCTGATTGGAAATTTTTTGAGCCTGGTATCTTCAACTTCTTCTTCAAAACCTGGAGCGCATTATCTTTCTCTTCCAGCAACTTCTTGACAGCCTGGGTATTGTCCGAGCTAGCAATGTCCGCATGCAGCTTTCTGATCTGAATAACATTTTCCTTATTTTCCACTTTCTCATGCTTTAACTGGACTTCCAATTTGTCTACCAACACCTGTAATTTGTTTATCCTCACCATGGCCTGCAGTAAATCTGAGTAGAGGATGTCACTGGTTTGTTTATGCAGCTGAATCTTGTCTGGGGTGCTGATTTTGTCCAGCCTGACTTCTATCTCAGACATCCTCTTATCATTCACTATGGCCATCTTAAAAGTATTTTTCTCAGCATCCCTAGCTGAAACTAGAGATGTTTTTGAACTGTACAAGTTTCTTACCCTCCGGAGCAGACTTCTCGTTTCCTCTAGGGACTGCTTCCTCTTTTCCATGTAGCTCGCCTTGAGCTCTTCTCTTGACTTAAATAAGGGGTTGGGTTCTGGACTGTCTACACCACATTCTAAACCTTTAAAGGAGAATTGATTGACTTGCACGGTCTTCACGGGGACTAAGGCAGCTTTTCTGAAAACATCAGACACTTATTCATCTGCAGTCTCACCTCCTCCAAGCAGCCTTGCCTTTTTATGGGACGCTTCTTCGTCCACTTCCATACTCTCAGCATCGGACAAACTCCTCTTAACCGCAACACTAACACCCTCTGTGATTTGGATTGTTGTACCAGGTGCAGGATGTGTCTCTTCATCAGACTTTGACTCGTCAGTAAACTGCAGTAAATTAGCCATTTCAGCTAACCCCTCAACAGCTTGATATTCAAATGGCTTATTCCTGTTAGCTTGTTTTCTCAATGAGATCACTTGGTGGGGGTCGTAATTCACCTTTGGTTCTTTCATAAAATCCATATTTTCCAGCAACTTTTCTACAAAAACCAAGGCACCCTTTCTTTTAAAAATGAAGGTACCAACCTTAAACGGAAACTTGATGTTTGAAGACTTCTTGAAAGCACAAAAATGTTCCTCCTCAGACAGCAATCTCTGTCTCATGAATTCCAATGCGAAGATTCTCGGGGTCAAGAAGGAAGGTAGCCTATAAGGCTGACCAGTGAAGCCATATATTCTCAACACGGTATAATCTCTGTACAAAAACCAGTCTCCAACCCGATCCTCTGGTGAAGACTGCATTAAGCTTCTCATTTCATCCAGGACACGGGGTAATTCTTCATTGAACAACATTTTGTACATCTCAGACATGATCGAATTGGCAAATTCGAACATGCTGATTTGTTTTGGTAAATCAGAAGAGCACAGAGTACTCAGAAACTTCAACTAGGAGATATTGGAACATAGTAGCATATTAAGCAAATAAGTCTGGAACCTGAAAAACCGGACCTTGGGGAACTCGCTTAGCTGAAGATGAATTGCTTCAGCCAGGTATTCGTCTAAATTAAAAACTGGGGTTGACTGAGACTCAGAAACAGGGGAACTCATTCTCAACAAAAATCCGAGAACGACCTTGCCCACACGGCAATCCTCATCTAGGCCTAGTACTTGACACACCAAATAAATGACCAATTGAACTTCACTCTTGAAAATATGTACAGGGTAGGGCATGAATACACCATCTAAAGACTGACCATCCTTTAAAACACTCGACAGGAATTTACAGCGGGTTTCGGCTTTGCACTTCTTGTACAATTCGACTAGGATTGACTCATTTATCACTTCACGACTATCTGGGTAATTTTTCGGCAAACTAAGGATTTCTCGGATGACCATAGCATCGACTCTACACAATACTTTGGACGCAGACCGACTGACAATAATTATTTGAGACGAAGAATAATTCACAGCACACCACTTTGTGAACTCTGGGAAATGGAGGGTTTGCTCAATGGCGAAATAGTACAGGAAAGACTTGCACACGTTCAACACATCGTTCCCTTGCGAATGGTAATTCCATAATCTCTCTTTGCTAACAGACACGCTTTCCACAGAGTGGAAGGGGTCGCATACATTCCTATCCCTGTCTACTAAGAATTATTCTCTATCATCTACGACTTGACCCGACATTTGAGCTTCTTCTCCCTGGTCCATTACTGAATTTCACACTGGTAACTTTGAGAAGGGGAATTACAGAGTTACTGGGTTTCAGTTTTACTTGGTTTACTGTGGAGGCGCGTGCCCGGAGCGTGTCTGTACCTGACGAAGAGAAGCTGGGCACTGACAAATGGAAGCTGACAGATAGACCAGTCCTTTTCGCCCGTTCCCAACGAATAAAATAACAATGATGTGGGTCAACGTTACTTTTATAGGCCAATTTTATACCTGAAGCCTACCACAATTCACCACGTGGACGATCATTTACTTTCCGCAACCACCATCTACTATCAGCCGCGCGTCTTTCTCCTCCGGATTCATTACCAACCGTTGATCTGTTCTTTGCAATTTTCTGGCCCTTGGATCGCATGCCACGTATCTTTTTCCGCTGGGCGTCTTGGCGATAAACACCATGCAAGTCTCCCTCCCGGAATCGCTCATGACCGTAGATGTGACGTACTTCCCCCTTCACCGTCGGATCAAACGCCACGTCCCACATTCCGCTGAGCCCTTTGACTTTAACCATCATGCAACTCTGAGTCCCGAAATCATCCACATCCGTCGATCTGACATACCTTTACCGGTGGGCCGTTGGATCATGTGGTGTTTACCAAATTCCACTGGGTTCCTTCGCTTTAACCTTCGAGCAACTTGGATCAACGAAATTATTCCCAGCCGTCGATGCGATATGCCTTTAACCACGCACCGTCGGATCATCCGCCACGTACCCAATTCCGCCGGGCAATTCGGGATTATCTGCCGTGCACGTTCATCTTCCGGAATCCTTTCTAGCCATTGATGTGATTGCCCGACATTTGTCAGCCGTCAGACTTGTCGACATCTCCCAATTCTGCTAGCAGCCTCGGACTTATCTCTCACGCAATTTCACCCCCCCGGAATTTATAACAATCGCTGATCTATTATGCTTTGATCTCCAACCGTTGGATCAAGCATCATAGAATGAATTCCGCTGGGTGTTTCGGGATTATCCCGCGTGCAGGTTCATCCCCCGAAAATCATAATGGCTGTCGATCCATTCTGCCTCTGATCCTCGGCCGTCGGATTTATCACCACACACACATTCCGCTGGACGCTTTCGGTTTATCCGCCATGCAAGTTCCGGTTACGGAATGAATCCCATCCATTGATGTGATCCGATCCACCCCCCCCCACCATCAGATCGAGAGGAGTATACATGATTCCGCCAGCCTTCATTTCCTTAACTAACTCGTGCTTTCACAAGGCGGATTTGATGTGAACCATGGATCTGCTTAGGACAACTTTCTAACCTTTGATCTGTGCCGCTGGTTAAAAGCCCGAACCTGTCTTATCCTCCTCGCATGTTTCGAAGAGCGGAGGGAATACCGGCCATTGATTTTCCCACCTCTTTCATCACGGCCTAGGATCTTTACTAACTTGGTCGATCTTTTTACTATCGTTCCACCTTTACATTATATCCTCAAACCAAAGTATTTAAACAACAAAATATTACCTCCACCACGGTCTTATTCCTGCTTTGCTAAATACAGGTGTTAACAACTGGCTCCATCTGGGGATGATATCCTCCCTGCGAGGTATCAAAGAACTCGTAGACCAGGTGCCTATTCTTTGACTTTGCATAATAACTCTCAAAAACCCATCTTTTGTCTTTTGTAAATATATCATTTTTAGATATTTTTAGGGAACGAATGGTAAGCCTCCTGGATCTTAGGGCTTTCACTGCGAGCTTCAAATACATTCGGCTTACCATTGCTATTTATTTGTAAAGAGAAACAAATATATACAATTCTATGATACAAACTTTACCTTCCTCCTCAGGACAGGTAATGCTTCAGATATCTTCCATTTACAGGGTTACTCTCCAGAAGAACCCCGTTTGTATATTCCAGCAAAAATGCATTCTGTCCTCTGTACCCAACAACAACATCAGGGCCGACCTACATAGGGTCGAACTTGCCATGCTTGTATTCGTTAGGAGCATCCCACTTTAAAACCAGGTCATCAATCTGAAACTGCTCTTCCTTGATCCTTCTGTCAAAAGTATTCTTCATCTTCTCTTGATGAGACTGCACTTTGTCATAAGCTTTACTTCTCCGTTCTTCAAGCTCGATGATCTAATTTATCCTTCGCTGTATGTGATTTGGTTCTTCTTGTTGATCCTGGAAATACCTCATAACTGGTACTCCTAATGATGGTGTAAAAATCACTTCGGCTCCATATACCAGCTGGAATGGAGACATGCCGATCGCTCTTTTAGTGCTAATCCGGTCAGCCCACAGAGCATATTTTAGTTTGGTGTGCCAGGACCTTTTATTGTCTTCCAACAGCTTTTTGATAATCCTCACCAGGCTTTTATTTGAAGATTCAGCTAGTCCATTTCCCCGAGGATAATAGGCAGTCGAGTGATTGAGGCTTATATGATACTTATGACAAAAATTTATCATTTTCCTAGATTTGAAAGCAGCTGCGTTATCTGTTACTATCCTTTTTGGACACCCGAACCGAGCCAATATGTTTTCTTCAAGAAACTCCATGATCACATTCTCAGTGGCCCTCCTGGTAGGAATTGCTTCTATCCATTTAGTAAAATAATCTGTAGCTGTCAAGATCCTCCTGTGCTAACCTGATGAGTTGGGGTTTATTTCACCAATAAAATCTAAACCCCATTGCTGGAAAGGAGCTTCTACTGTTATTGGATTCAAAGGGAGAGGCAACACTTTTCTCTTACTGTCAAAAATTTGGCATTGATGACATTTGCTGGTTTCTTTATATACATCTGAAAATAATGTAGGCCAATAGTATCCAGCTCTCAGGATTTTGTTTGCAGTCACCTTCCAAGAATGATGTCCTCCGCAGTCTCCCTTGTGAAATTCTCTTGAAATTTGTTGAGCCTCATCTTCCAAAAGACAATTTAGCAGAACCCCTCCAGGGTCTTTCCAATAAAGATATTTATTAATGATACAAAATTTAGCAGATTTCAACTTCACAGACCTCGCTCTTGATTTACTTAACCCTTCTGGTGCTTGCAAATTTCGAAGGACATACACAATATCAGAATACCATGGGGTGGTTAGAAAGTCAGCCATCACTTCTACATCCAGCTGGTCAGACTGGTGAGTCAAAAAATTGATCTGTAAAGATTCACAATTTGAGTTTCTCATCATCTTTGCCAACCGCTGTCCTTTAACCAGCTTCGTGGGTTTTATTTCTATGTCATATTCTAATAATGTAGCTATCCATTTCGCTCTCCTGCCTTCTGGATCTGGCTGAGTCAAAATTGCTTTTACTGTAGCAGTCGGAACATGTGCAATTATATGTGAATGCAAGACATATACTTTGAAATCCTTTAATGCTTTAACTAAAGCATATGCTTGCTTTTCCATGATGTCATATTTCAATTCTCCATCTCGAAGTATTTTACTGAAAAAAGCTATAGGTTGTTCTTGGTTCTCATCATTTTTCTATAATAATATGGCTGCTATAGTATGTTCCGAAGCATATGAGAATACTGAGAATTCTTTGGCAAAATTTGGACTTACCAAAATAGGTGCATCTAAAATTGCTTTCTTGATTTCCCAAAATGACTCCTTAGCTTCTGCATTCCACTTTATTTCATGACCCTTTCTCAACATATTAGTAATATTCATCAAAATCTCAGCGAAGCTAGGTACAGATCTCCTCAGGAAATTTACCTCTCCCAGAAATCACTGTACCTCCTTTTTGCTTCTGGGCTCTCCCACTTTCAGGATTGCACTTACTCTCTCAGGATCAATCTTTATGCCATCTTTGGATATTATATGGCCTAGCAGCTTTCCTTCCTCTAATGCGAAATTAGATTTCTTAAGATTTAGAGATATACCATATTTCCTACACTTCATGAAAACCTTCTCAAGATGGTGCAAATGTTCTTTGTCAGACTTAGAGTAGACTGTGATATCGTCCATGTAGATCACCACAAAAACTCCAATTTCCCCTGCAAAAGCGATGTCCATAGCTCGCTGGAAAGTGGCTCCCGCATTCATTAAACCAAAAGGCATCTTTGCATACATAAAAGTGCCCCATGGTGTAGTAAAGGTAGTCTTCTCCTGATCTTCTGGTAACACTTTGATCTGGTTATACCCGGAAAAGCCATCCAGCATTGAAATCCTTTCAGCCCCCACCACTTGCTGCAGCATGTGATCCATCTTGGGTAGAGGATAGTTGTCTTTCATGGAGACCTTGTTCAAATTGCGAAAATCTATGCATAGTCTTATCTCTCCACTCTTCTTTCTGACGGGGACCAAATTAGCAACCCACTTAGAAAATCTGAGCGTTATAATGATCTTGGCATCAAATAACTTCTTTATTTCCTTCTCGATGACAGGGAGCAATTTAGGGTTGATCCTCCTGAGCTTTTGTTTAAAAGGCTTCTCTCCAGGCTTTATAGGAATAGTGTGCTGTATGATAGATGTATCATATTCTTTGAGGTCTTCATAACTCCAAGCAAACACATCTGTGTACCTTTTCATCAACTCCACATATTCCCTCTTCTCCCTTTCAGGCAGCTTCTTGGACAGTTTTATGATTTTAGGATTTTCCTCAGTGCCAATATTTTTATCTTCAACTGCATCACCAACCGGTTTCACTTTGGGATTCTTGGCAACATCATTCTGATCAAAGAGCCTTTCTAACGGGATCATGCCTCTTGGTATAAAATTATTTTTTAGCTGGATGATATCCTTACCTCCCAAGGTTTTCCTTAACTTTTCAGCATCTTCTTCTGATTCACCCGCTTCGTCATCTTCAGGGGTCCTATCATTACCATTTTCATTTTCAATATGAGTATTCACAAACTCTCTTGACAACTCTAGAAATCTTTGGATCTGCATATCATCTTCAAACACCTGCCAGTATTTGTAATTGTCAGGGATAGAAGGTCTGTTCAAAATCTCCACTTGGTATTCCTTTTGACTGGTCATTGGGGTCTCAAATTTTCCAGCGGATACTGCTAAGGAATCAGCCACCATATTGTCAACCCTGGGAACTACCTGAATTGTATGCTCTGTAAAGAAATTGCCAAGCATATCCCATACTTCATTTCTGTAAGCCCTCATCCGAGGATGCTTGGTTTGATAACTCTCATTTACCTGGTTTATCACCAAATCGAAATCTCCCAAGATCTTGACCCTCTGAGCCCCCAGATCTTTCAAAGCATGTAACCCCAATAACAGGGCCTCATACTCTGCTACATTTTTAGTGCATTCAAACAACAATTTGTATGACAAAGCTTTGAAATCATGAATAGGAGAAATGATGTAGACACCATCCCCAGCACCAACCTTTGCAACAGATCCATCGAAATACATGATCCATTGGCCTTCTTTTTTCTGTTTTGCTTCCAGAGCTTGTTGTTCCAAAACTTCTTTTTCTTTATTCTTCTCGGACTTCTCCTATTCTTCAGATTTCTTTTGCAATGCCGCTTCTAAATCATGTGGGACAGCATCATTAAAGAAAATGGAAGATCCCAAATCAGTATCAACAGCATATATATGATGAACTTCGGGCTTATCTTGACTGCTAACCACATAAGGAGTTCTCTTTTCACTATACAACCTTCTGCTCCCATCTGGAACTGGAATGGTAGCATATGACATATCCATCTGCAAGCTACCTTTCAGTTTGGAGGTCCAAGATCTCGATAGCAATACCCCAAATTTGGGCGGGATATCTGCTACCACCACATCCATGACTATAGTTTTAGATGGCAATTTATTCAGGGTCACCACCATGTCCTTGATTAGTCCCAGGCATTTTACCCTTTTGGAATCAAAGGAGTATAGATCTTTATAGGGCCTTGTTACCTCCAATCCTAAACTTTCTACCACTCCTTTGGGCATCAGATTGTGTGACGCCCCAGAATCCAACATGGCATTGTGGACCACTTTTTCATACACATTTAGACTTAAATAGAAAGGAGGAATTTCTTCATCTTCTAAATTTTCAACCCTTGGCCCAAATGAAATAGCAGGGTTATCATCATTCAATTCTAAAATGTCTGACTGCCATTCTCCTTGGTTTTTAATCATTTTTGTGATAGTATCTCTGTATTCAGTGTTTCTCAACAGCTCATTAAATGGAAAAGAGATCTTTAGTTTTGAAAGCTCATTCTGTAAGTTAAAACCAGCACCAATCTTTTCCACATCAATCGGAGTTGCCTTCTTTATTATTTTATCCCTTTGTACATCATTTTCAACCTCTTTACTCACAGAGGGTTCCTTGTGTAGTCGTTTCCCCTTTTCTTCATTCAAAGAACTAGAGGAAGGATGATTTGGATTTGCCTTCCCCTTATTTATGGGGACATCTCTATTTCTCAGTCTCATTTTCCTTTGAACATCATCCATTGCATGTAAATAACCCCTCTGATACAGTTCATTTTCAAATTCTTCATTTACATCTTGCTGCGCAAACATATTATGCTCCTCTTCCGTAAGATATATTTCAGAATCCTGCTCTCCAAACAGATGAATCTCATTTTCAGGGGGATCTTCTTCATCACCAACATAATTTTCAGGAAAAGGTGGGCAGATGGGTAGTTCTTCTTGGTTTCTGGGATTCCTCTGGTCTCTCTGTCTATTTTGGGGGGGAACAGGGGGATTTGGTCTTCTGAAGTTTGGATTCCTGATCTGGGGATCCCCTTGCTCTCTATTGAAAGGCCTAGCATCCATGGTTAACTTATCCATCAACTTCTCCATTGTCTTCAGCATTATCTCAAATTTAACATCCGCAGAAGAAGATGAAGTAGAAGGTACATTTTCTTCTTTTCTCCTCCTATCCATATCTCTATGCTTGATCTTTCCACTAGCCATCATGTTAGCTTCCACTTCTAGGGCATCAGTAAACATGGCAGCAAGAGTTGCCGATTTCCTCTCCTGCAAGGAGAATGCAAAATCATTATCAAAAGCTCCAGCATAGTGCAGTTTAGCAGCTGCAGGAGAAGGCTTTATATCTTCCGGGATAGAGTTATAAGCCCTCATGAATCTACTTGAGAATTCATGAACAGACTCAAAACCCCCTTTCTTAAGACCGTTATATTGAGATAAAAGCTGCAGAGGATTCATTTTATCATCCCATCTATCCAAAAATGCATTCTGAAAAGCCTGAAAATTCACAATTGACCCAGGTGGAAGGTCCTTAAACCACTTTTTTGCCTCCCCAGACAAACTTTGGGCAAATAACCGCATTTTGACATCAGGATAGTCTACTTCCTCCAAGTCAATGAAGTCTTCAAACTTGGCAACATGTTGTTTTGCGGTTATATCCCCTTCCCCATCAAATAAAGATATCCTCTGAGAATAATTTTGGGGGAGATCATGTAACGCAGCTGGGAGACGCAAAGGGGCAAATCTAGCAACCATTGGTCTGGGTGGGTTCACAGGAACTGCAGTACTTTGAGAATGCTCGGAGGTGGTTGTTTCAGCTTTGGAGGTTTGTCGTAAGTCTTTCCAGAGGGAATCTAACAAATAGGACTCTAACTTACTAGGATTGGGCTTAATATTTTTGAGGTCGGATTCAGACCTAGCTCTCAACCTACAAGGATTGGACTCAGCATTTTTTAGGTCGGGTTCAGATCTAGTCCTCAACGGTGTCTGCGCAATATTGACTTCCCATGCTGGATTAATATGAGAATCTGGTGGTGATGAAGGGCCGAACAAAGGAAAATCTACCTTCTCTTTATTCTTTCTTTTAAACAACTTTTCTGGATTCTCAAAACTTTTCAAAATTTCGGTATCAGAGTTACCTCGTGTGTGTCTTCTTGAAGCCAGAATGTCGTTCTTGAATTCTGAAACAATTTCACAATGGAGTCGCCAGGGCAAATACACAACCTTCTTTTCTTTTCGAAATTCCTGTTTGCCCACAGAAATCTCTCTTGATCTTTGTAGTTCTCCCGGGGCAGATATGCACTTTCGTCCCCGGCAACGACGCCAGTTTGTTAGCACTCAGAATGTACCCAAGTTGTAAAAGGTACACCCCGAGGTAACAACAAAACCACTTTAGGAAGAAATTGGTATTTTCTTCCAGAGAGGGATCTCTTAATACAAATCTTACAAGACCAGATGGTAAACAATATTTAAAGATTTATTTGTTCGGTTGAAACAATCACATATCCATTGGGCATGGAGTCGTATACATATAAAAGATCACAAAGATGTATACACAAGACTTATCAAATGCAAGATAATCACATAATTGCAGTCATTCCATTTATCAAGGTGAAATAGAAAGGACGAGGGAACAA
>LPNX010026469.1:297640-378296 GCA_001517045.1 Pseudotsuga menziesii | reverse complement strand
TAGAGTTTGTAACTGAATTCCTACACCACTAGGAGGTTGTTACAACTCCATTCCTAACAGATCACTAAGTACAAATCAACCGGATAACAAAATTTCGGCCAACCGTTCCACGTCTTTGTCCCAACAGCTCCATGTCATTGCCCCAACAACTCCACGTCTTTTCCCCCATCAGCTCCATGTCTTTGCCCCATCAGCTCTTCAGCACCTGACACCTGTTCCTAGGGGGAAAGAATATACTTTGTTTTCCCAAACCGCTCTACAGCTTTCCACTGCTCCGAACTAGGGGTGTCACACTCCATCATCTCCCGAATAGCTACCTCGAGCTCCATATATGCTTCATAAGATTTCTTGGGCAATCTGGCTCTGATAATGACGAACTTCTGCAGGATTTCGAAATCTTCTGTTAACATGTCCACAATGGTTTGCCCTGTCAGGTTCTTCTCCAAGATATTAAATTTCAAGTGGTCCATGCGAGCCCGGACAAGCAGGTGATGATAATGTTCAGGCGGGAGCATCCTACCTTCTTCGTTCCAGAAGGACGGCAGTCCATCTTCGAACAACTCTTTAAACTCTTGTTTGAACTTAGTGACCTGCACAAGCCGTTCTTCTGACTTCTCTTGGACAATTTTCATTAAATGGTGTTTGTGGATGATCTTCTTCGCTGACAACACTATTGATATTTTGTCCTTTATGCCCATGTCGTGCAGCTTTTGGTATGTCAGTGAATTCAGAAAATTTAATGTATTCTGAGCTGTAGTCAGGGGTCTTCTTGCCATGTGTTCATTTACCAGATTCAGTCTTTGTTGGGCCGACTCTGTCAGTATACACAAATCATCAATAAAACTCAAGTAATGCCGGAACTTGGTAATCTCTATATTCAAGGTATCCCAAATAATATGTTTCGCCCCCTGAAGAGGGCCTTTCCCAATGCATTTTTCTTTTAGCTCTTCGAGCTTTTTCTGTAATTGACTCTTGTCCTGCAAGATCTATTTTTTGCTTTCACTTATCTTGGTTAGTTCGGCCTTTACTTTTTCATTCTCGGATTTCAACTCCTTAATAGCTTCCTCCTTCAAACTCACTTGGGACATAGACACCAACAGGTCATCTGCAGAAAAATAAGCTAATGGCTTCTGGATATTTACAATAGATAAGTCATCACCGGCAGGGGTTTGGCTCATTAGCTCTTCCATATTCTCCTTTTCCTCAGTCTGATCTTTCTTCATCACGGAGATTTGCGATAGCAGCTCCTCCCTCTCGGTCTCCCACCTATCCTTTTCCTCTTGCAGCTCTCCAGCCTTTCCTTTGTATTCCATCATCTCCTGATGGATTTTATCTTTCTCCTCCTGGAGAGCTAGCAATTCAGCTGATTGGACATGTTCTGAGCCTAGTATCTTCAACTTCTTCTTCAAAACCTGGAGCGCATTATCTTTCTCTTCCAGCAACTTCTTGACAGCCTGGGTATTGTCTGAGCTAGCAATGTCCGCATGCAGCTTTCTGATCTGAATAACATTTTCCTTATTTTCCACTTTCTCATGCTTTAACTGGACTTCCAATTTGTCTACCAACACCTGTAATTTGTTTATCCTCACCATGGCCTGCAGTAAATCTGAGTAGAGGATGTCACTGGTTTGTTTATGCAGCTGAATCTTGTCTGGGGTGCTGATTTTGTCCAGCCTGACTTCTATCTCAGACATCCTCTTGTCATTCACTATGGCCATCTTAAAAGTATTTTTCTCAGCATCCCTAGCCAAAACTAGAGATGTTTTTGAACTGTACAAGTTTCTTACCCTCGGGAGCAGACTTCTCGTTTCCTCTAGGGACTGCTTCATCTTTTCCATGTAGCTCGCCTTGAGCTCTTCTCTTGACTTAAATAAGGGGTTGGGTTCTGGACTGTCTACACCACATTCTAAACCTTTAAAGGAGAATTGATTGACTTGCACGGTCTTCACGGGGACTAAGGCAGCTTTTCTGAAAACATCAGACACTTCTTCATCTGCAGTCTCACCTCCTCTGAGCAGCCTTGCCTTTTTATGGGACGCTTCTTCATCCACTTCCATACTCTCAGCATTGGACAAACTCCTCTTAACCGTAACACTAACACTTTCTGTGATTTGGATTGTTGTACCAGGTGCAGGATGTGTCTCTTCATCGGACTTTGACTCATCAGTAAACTGCTGTAAATTAGCCATTTCAGCTAACCCCTCAACAGCTTGATGTTCAAATGGCTTATTCCTGTTAGCTTGTTTTCTCAATGAGATCACTTGGTGGGGGTCATAATTCACCTTTGGTTCTTTCATAAAATCCATATTTTCCAGCAACTTTTCTACAAAAACCAAGGCACCCTTGCTTTTAAAAATGAAGGTGCCAACCTGAAACGGAAACTTGATGTTTGAAGACTTCTTGAAAGCACAAAAATGTTCCTCCTCAGACAGCAATCTCTGTCTCATGAATTCCAATGCGAAGATTCTCGGGGTCAAGAAAGAAGGTATCCTATAAGGTTGACCAGTGAAGCCATATATTCTCAACACGGTATAATCTCTGTACAAAAACCAGTCTCCAACCCGATCCTCTGGTGAAGACTGCATTAAGCTCCTCATTTCATCCAGGACACGGGGTAATTCTTCATTGAACAGCATTTTGTACATCTCAGACATGATCGAATTGGCAAATTCGAACATGCTGATTTGTTTTGGTAAATCAGAAGAGCACAGAGTACTCAGAAACTTCAACTAGGAGATATTGGAACATAGTAGCATATTAAGCAAATAAGTCTGGAACCTGAAAAACTGGACCTTGGGGAACTCGCTTAGCTGAAGATGAATTGCTTCTGCCAGGTATTCGTCTAAATTAAAAGCTGGGGTTGACTGAGACTCAGAAACAGGGGAACTCATTCTCAACAAAAATCCGAGAACGACCTCGCCCACACGACAATCCTCATCTAGGCCTAGTACTTGACACACCAAAGAAATGACCAATTGAACTTCACTCTTGAAAATATGTACAGGGTAGGGCATGAATACACCATCTAAAGACTGACCATCCTTTAAAACACTCGACATGAATTTACAGCAGGTTTCGGCTTCGCACTTCTTGTACAATTCGACTAGGATTGACTCATTTATCACTTCATGACTATCTGGATAATTTTCTGGCAAACTAAGGATTTCTTGGATGACCGCAGCATCGACTCTACACAATACTTTAGACGCAGACCGACTGACAATAATTCTTTGAGACGGAGAATAATTCACAGCACACCACTCTGCGAACTCTAGGAAATGGAGGGTTTGCTCAATGGCGAAATAGTACAGGAAAGACTTGCACACGTTCAACACATCGTTCCCTCGTGAATGGTAATGCCATAATCTCTCTTTGCTAACATACACGCTTTCCATAGAGAGGAAGGGGTTGCATACATTCCTATCCCTGTCTACTAAGAATTCTTCTCTATCATCTACGACTTTACCCGACATTTGAGCTTCTTCTCCCTGGTCCATTACTGAATTTCACACTGGTAACTTTGAGAAGGGGAATTACAGAGTTACTGGGTTTCAGTTTTACCTGGTTTACTGTGGAGGTGCGTGCCCGGAGCGTGTCTGCACCTGACGAATAGAAGTTGGGCACTGACAAATGGAAGCCGACAGATAGACCAGTCCTTTTCGCCCGTTCCCAACGAATAAAATAACAATGATGTGGGTCAACGTTACTTTTATAGGCCGATTTTATACCTGGAGCCTACCACAATTCGCCACGTGGACGATCATTTACTTTCCGCAACCACCATCTACTATCATCCGCGCGTCTTTCTCCTCCGGATTCATTACCAACCGTTGATCTGTTCTTTGCAATTTTCTGGCCCTCAGATCGCATGCCACGTATCTTTTTCCGCCAGGCGTCTTGGCGATAAATACCGTGCAAGTCTCCCTCCCGGAATCGCTCATGACCATAGATGTGACGTACTTCCCCCTTCACCGTCGGATCAAACGCCACGTCCCACATTCTGCTGAGCACTTTGACTTTAACCATCGTGCAACTCCGAGTCCCGAAATCATCCACATCCGTCGATCTGACATACCTTTACCGGTGGGCCGTTGGATCATGTGGCGTTTACCAAATTTCGCTTGGTTCCTTCGCTTTAACCTTCGAGCAACTTTGATCAGCGGAATTATTCCCAGCCGTCGATGCGATATGCCTTTAACCACGCATCGTCGGATCATCCGCCACGTACCCGATTCCGCCGGGCAATTCAGGATTATCTGCCGTGCACATTCATCTTTCGGAATCCTTTCCAGCCGTTGATGTGATTTCCCGACATTTGTCAGCCGTCAGATCTTTCGACATCTCCCAATTCCGCTGGCAGCCTCGGACTTATCTCTCGCGCAATTTCACCCCCCCAGAATTTATAACAATTGCTGATCTATTATGCTTTGATCTCCAACCGTTGGATCAAGCATCATAGAATAAATTCTGCTGGGTGTTTCGGGATTATCCCGCGTGCAGGTTCATCCCCTGGAAATCATAATGGCCGTCTTTAAAGGATGGTCAGTCTTTAAAGGATTTATCACCACACACACATTCCGCTGGATGCTTTCGGTTTATCCGCCATGCAGGTTCCGGTTACGGAATGAATCCCATCCATTGATGTGATCCAATCCGCCCCCCCCCATTGTCGGATCGAGAGGAGTATACACGATTCCGCCAACCTTCATTTCCTTAACTAACTCGTGCTTTCACAAGGCGGATTTGATGTGAACCGTGGATCTGCTTAGGACAACTTTCTAACCTTTGATCCGTGCCGCTGGTTAAAAGCCCAAACCTGTCTTATCCTCCTCGCATGTTTCGAAGAGCGGAGGGAATACCGGCCATTGATTTGCCCACCTCTTTCATCACGGCCTAGGATCTTTACTAACTTGGCCGATCTTTTGACTATCGTTCCACCTTTACATTATATCCTCAAACCAAAGTATTTAAACAACAAAATATTACCTCCACCACTGTCTTATTCCTGCTTTGCTAAATACAGGTGTTAACACTTTCAATGCATTTTTCTAAATTAAGTTATGGGACTTATATGGCCAGATTGGTGATGGCCTGAATGATCAAATCTTCCCAAGACTTCTGTTAGCAGGTTGAATTTCCATAGAAATCTCATTATGCAACTCTTCTTTCTGCAACTTGCGGGATGTGGAAACGTCCTCCTGTAAATCTCTATTTCCGTAGTTTTCCTTCCGCAACTTACTGGATTCGGAATGCAGGATGCGGCTTCTCATATATCTACTTCCGCAATTTTTCTTTCCACAGTGGTCTATTCCACATGCGGGATGCGAGACCGCAAATTTGAATTTCCTCGATTTCGCAACTCAAGCTTTTCACACCATTGATTTTTGCAGGTTGATTCTCATCCGTTGATCTGTTCCCAGTTGCAGAACAGATCGTGACCATCGATATCCGTTGCGATTTTTCTCCGTCGTTTGATCTCCTCTAAGATATTTCTTCGTAGATCGTCAAATTGATCAATGGTGGCTGGGAGGGGATGTGACAGTGTGGTAGCAGAACATGAATGTTGAGGAGTGCTTCATGGCCATGCCTTGTGTTTCAAAGAACAACAAAGGTTCCATAGGAAATTTTTAATTTCACATGATAATCAGGGTATGGGTACGTAACAACAAGGATTCTCTCTACATAATAGAAGCAAGTGGACGAGATGGTGGAATAATTTAGATATATCTTCTTCTTACCTATAGGAGCACCTATGCATTGTAGGCTAAAGCGTGCAAGTGATTTATCACCAATTGTCCCTCTAGATAAAAACCTGATATACATAGTTTGTCTTCTAAAAAATGAGGAAATCAAACCCCAAATTCAAGAGATAATGTAAAAGGGCCACCTTTGACCAATATCCTCACCTTGTAGGAGCTCAATTGTGTTCTTTCAAAAGAAGGATAAGGCATAAAAAATCTACATTGATCACAAATCCATAACTGAAATCACAACCAAGAACCAGTATCTAATTCCCTAGAATGATGATCTTCTCTACTAGTTCAACGGTGTCAAGTTTTTAGTAAGATCGATATGAATTTTGACTATATTTGGGTGCCAATTGAGCAAATTGATATGTGGAAGACAATCTTGAAATCTAAAGAAGGCCTCTTCAAGTGATTTTTCAAACCTTTCAACTTTGTTAATGCCCTAGAAACATTCATGCAGATAAATACAATATATTGCAACCTTTCAACACTTCCTACGAGGTCGTATTTTCTAAATTATATCCTCACCTTCAAAAAAAAATGAGAGGAGCATCCCTAGGACATTCAAAAATATCTTTGGACCCTGAGGAAACACGTGCATATGTCAATTTTGGGAAGTGTTCATTATGCATGCAGAGAATTCGATGCGTATCATCATGGATGGTCGTGGTGTGCATGTTGATACAACCAAGACCCAAGTAATTTGAGATAATTTGGTCCTAAAGACACTAACAAAGCTCCACAACTTCTTCATCCTTTCCAGCTTGTACCATGGGTTCACGATTGGGTTTCTTTCATTTCACTTGGCACTTGTGCTAGGTGAAAAGGGTGTATCCAAATCCAAGTTTATTTGGGTTGAGGCATAATAGAAATAATTTGAGGATCTAAAGTGTTTCCTCTTATTAGCACTAGTCCTAATTCTGCCAACCTATAAAAATTGAATGAGATATGAGATAGATACCTAATATTATGTAGTAGGTGCACTCCTCACTCAACATGGACATTAAATGGAATATTACAACCAAACACTATAACGAAGGATATGTACTCCATTGTCTAGGTATGCCAACAATGGAAACATTGTATTTTTTAAAAGGAAATGATCATCCACGTTAACCCACAAACCCTTGAAAATCATGCAAGTGTACAAAAGTTGCAAAAAAAATACCATCAACAGTGGTCCACATAGATTCAAGAAGTCCATTTGGGCATTAATTACAAGAAGTGCAACATAAACTGAGTTGCAAACTATATCAACTGAACTTAGATTGTGGCTCTAACCACATCGCTTGATTCTTGTGGACACGAGAATTATGAGCGGCCCCAATTGTATGATAATGATCTTGACTTTGCTACTACATATCAAGTAATGTGTGTAAGTAAGCAAGTTTCAAACTTTTACTTGCAAGATGGACTTCTATGCCATTTGGTAAATCTTTTGTGTTCATTTATGTAAGCATGAAAGCATGATTTGGGAGATGCATTACAATCAAATGATTGTGCACTTTGGCATGGAGAAAATAGTGGCAACACTACAAAAGTTCTTCTACATGCCATATCTCTAACAAATTATCGATAGGTATATCATATCATGAACCATATATGCCATAGCAAACCTTTCCATCAAGAAATAAGAACCATTTTCTCCATGGGTTATATGTCAAGTATGCCCTCAATGGGACACAATAACAATTGTGCATTTCTAGTCTTTGATCATTTCTCTAAGATGGCCATTTTGGAAACCTATAAAAAGAATATCATAGTAGTAAAGATCGTATTCAAGCGTGTTTGGTTTCATTTTACACTCCCACAAACCATTGTTTCATATAGTGACAATAGGTTCCTCGGTGCTCTCTAATCCAACTTGTGATTAATGATGGATACCAAGTTGACCAAATTGGTGGGCCACATAGAGGTGGTCAATGGGATGATTATGCATATCCTTAGAATATAAAAATCCAAGCATCTATGTACATGGTATGAAATCATTCCTTGTGTTCAACATAGCTACAATAGAGCGCTAGTTCGAAGTTCTGTTTGCCAGAACCCTCTTCAAGTCTGCTTGGAGTTCCAACTATTAGCCCCAATTGATATAGCTCTCTGCCAATTACATATATACAAAAATTGTCCTCCCATGCTACTAATTAGGCATCCAAAGTAGTCAAATTTGTTAAACGGATCCAACACATCCAACAACTTCATGATATTTTATAAAAAACTTATGTCAATTACAAGCAACAACACAATCAACATCAAGTTTCATGTTGATGATAAGGTATGGTTACAGTCGTGAAGAGAGTGACTCGGAGGCTCCCACACAAGGCTCAATCCACTCTAACATGGGATCTACACTATCACTAAGGTTGTGGTTGAGAATGAATTTGAATTGAATATTATATATTTCCTTGTCTTACCCCCAATATTTAATGTGGAGCTACTCCAACCATATTTTTCACCTTTATTGGACACCCTAAAATTTGTATAGCACTTGGCCCCTATATAACTGAACCTTGACTATAATGAGTATACTACAATCGAACGTATCATGGAAATTGAGATGAAAGGCACCTATCAACAAAACATGCTCAAGTTTCCAAAGCAAGGAATCTACTTCATCATGTCAAGTGGTTAACCAAAAATAAGAGTTAACAAAAGTTCCCCCATCTGATGGAGGAAATTAACACAATGGAGAGCACTGCTTCCAAATGGGGAATAATTCATCTAGGTGTCCATTTAGGTCCATCTAAAAAATGTTTCAAATTATGAAAATTTGGGGTCCTAAAATTCTAATGTGTTTTTCGAGGCTTTCCATGTATTTTTCACCCTAGCTATGTGCAACCATGGTGAGCCAACTCAATATTTTAAAATTCATTACAACAAGCTAACGAAGGCACAAGGCAGACAAATGAGGGAAAATGTATGGTCCTAGCAAGGTTCCCCTTATTCTGGATAGCTCAAATTCGTCCAACTCGACATTCCCCCTCAACCCTAATTCTCTGTTAGGGTTAAGATTCTTGTATATTAGGTTTCTCACTTTTTAGGGTTTTGTTATGGGATTTTTTCGAATGGGCATAGCAACAACTTCTTAAAAACAAGTTACCGCCATTCTAGCAAGTTTGTAATGTGTTGCATATCGTAGTGTTTTCATTATTTCATTCACTAATAGAATTTGGGTTCTTTGTATTATTGTTCTCTTTGCAATATCTTTGTGTTATTTTTTTATTTCTCTCTTTAGTTCATTCTCAACATAATCCTAATCAGTTGATTTTATAGGTTACAAAAAAACCAAGTTTGTTGCCAAGTCTATATTAAGATAATAGCACATCTTAATTAGAGACCCTTAGATTTGTCCTCAGTACTTATAAGTGATTTTGTTACACTATACATATAAAATTGCATGATATATTGGTAATTTTGTTACATTGGACATATGGCCTTGCATGGTAGAATGGTCCTACAATTGAGTGTCCTTGCTGGTATATATTTGGGTATTAAAATATCATAGTGAAATATTAGTCTTCAAATTAATGGAAATAACATAAAGAATATATCAAGTATGTTAGACAAGACAAGCTCTTTTTCTTGACAAGAACGAAACCCATTTTTTTACTACAAAATTAGGTCACTAGTAGAGTGTCCTACGTACTTAAAGAGTAAAATAATCTTACAACAATATGGAACCAAGGGTGCACAAATACAACCTTAATATGGTGTACCCATTCTTAGTTATTTTGATTTCCAAAAGTATATAGGATGTTAAATGTAATTTTTATTAGTAACACCAGATGAATTTCCCCTTTGAAAGGTCACTCTCACATAGCCAAATCACTCCATTTCAAAGGAAAGTATTGGTTCCTAATGATTATTCACCAAACTTTAAGGTCCTCTTTCTTTGGCAACATACCTGGATATGTTGTCCTTCTTTTTCTTTCTTTTGTTAATTGTAGTCCATTCCAAGGGGAAATATTAGCTTCCAAATTATTTATCCACCAAACTTAAAGTTCCTCTTTCTTAAGAAACACTCATGGAAATTCTTCTATTCTATCCTTTATTTTCTCTTTTAATATTATCCCATTTCCCCAATTGTCTCCCCTTGGGAGGAACACTAGGCTCATCCCCTAAGGGTCTTCCAAGGGAAGCATGGATTTCTAATTTAATAATGGTTTATCCTTTGAACATGGATTAGAAAACTTTAGATGCATTATCTTTAAATAGTAACCCCTAAGGCCCTGAAACTACTTCATCATGCCCAATATTATCGTGGATAAGGGGAGTATCCTACATAATCCCACTCCTTTTATCTCCATCCTTTAATCCAATGACATATTATTGAAACTTTACATGAATCCACCAAGAGATATTGTGTTTCTTCATAAACTTTTTGTTGATGCCTTTAAAGGAACAATGATTCGAATTTATGTGTGAATGAAATGAAAGAACATATACATAATCATAATCACAGACATTTTGCAAAGATAACAAAGATACAGTAAACACATATTCTATTAAATGGTGGAAATAGAATAGACTGTAATATAATAGCTAGAATGGCGGTGGCTATCTCTGAGAAGAGATGTGACTGCTACGCTCATCCGTGCAAAGTTGAATACAAAAGGAGTCCAAAGGGCCTATTTATAGTAAGAATGAGGGCGAGAACCCCAAAAGTCCAAAACATAACCCCAGAATATGAACCATCATAAAGTTTGTGGCCCCAAGGTGGTAAATTGAATAGACAACTTCCATGTTCAACTTACCAAGGTCATAACTTTTGCATACGATCTCCGATTTGGGCGCTCGGTAGCTTTTTGGAAATATATATCCGATATTTGCATCCAATATCAAAAAATATAAACTCTAGAATGGACTCATATTTGCCCACCATTTGATGCCAAAAAAACGTCGTTTAGGGCCTCAAAACGACTTCGAAAGTTGGGGACCTGAAAAACCGTAGAAAAATAACTAGGAAACTGCTACAATGGACAATTGTTTTGAGCCAGTGGAATAGGTGGGTGGCCACCAATATCCATCTGGATCAAACAACCTCAACAACCTACTTGGAGTAAAGATGGACCAGTTACTAGTGTCAAAACACGATAGCCACTTGAGAGTATATTGTTTGTAACATGGTTTCTAATTCCAAACAATGCCATAAACATAAATAATTTCATTTGGGATCCTTGGGCTCAAGTCCATCTCAACACATATCCTTTTGCAAGTGGAAATATGGCTAGAAATAACCCTTTAGAATATCAAAACAAATATTTTGAATCACTTGATAACTTGCCATAAGGAATCCTCACTCCAAAAATGAAGATGGAGGTTTTGAATCCTTCCTTAAATTGGTATGGATAATAAAGCCTTTGATCGTGGATCAATGGTTTAGTAGCAAGAGCACATGTACAACCGAATGCAACCCCACAACTAGGGGTCGTTGCACAACGCCTTCTCTTTATATTTAGTGTTTGATTGAAAAATCCTTTAGCGTGAGAGTGAATATTAACATTTTGATGTAGGAGCATCGAGTCAAAGTTTTGTATTTTCTAAATAAGCAGGAATTGCTTTCATGTAATGGGTTCTACAAGTAGGATTAGTTGTTGATTTGTTGTAACTAGTTTTTAGATAGGATTATATTGAATTGTAATAATGACTGATTTCCATTTTTGTCCTCGAATCTTGCTTGAAGATAAGTTTGTTGTAAATTTGTTTTATTGGAGGCTCAGATCCTGGTTATTCGGATCTAACAAGTTTGAAGAGTGCTATTTGAGTGTCAAATGTAATGGATCAATGTATGGATGATTAATGGTTGTTAATGTTTGTCAATGTATGGAAAATGACCTATGTTGCACAAGTTTCCGGAACGTGGGTACGAGTGTCGGATACGTCTAGAAGTTTCTCCCAAATTTGTAGGAAACAACAGGTTAGGAACATCAATAATATATATTAAAAAAATATAAAAAAAATAATTAAAAAAATACGAGAAAAGAAGAAACATAGAGAAAAAAAGAAATATTAACACAAATTAGATGACTTAACTTATCCATTGTATTACCGTTGTAAGTAGAACCTCTTAGCAAATGGAAATGGCAATAAAATCAAGATTACCATACACATCATTGATTATATAAGGTAGACTCTTTCTAAAGTGGAGACTTTTAGAAGTTATAGTCCCTATATTTGTGGCTATATGTATAAAGTAAGTTTTTAGTTTTGTGTCAACTATGATTATAATGTATTAGAATATTATATGTTTACAAAACATTCTATGCCCAAGGTATTTGCAAAGGTATATAATTATTCAAATTTAAATTATTATAAAATAAAAATCACTATATTTTTTATTTAAATGTAATATATGAATTTAATTTTAAAGTGAGATTTAAAACCATTTCCAATTAGTTAAAAGTTTACTTTTTATTCATAAAGTAAATAGTAAAATAAATAAATTTATTTTCTTTTATTTAATAATATATAAAAAGTCAAAAATAGATTTACATTTATTATTGATGAGCGATAAGTGCAATTCAGTGTAGGGATGAGTGAATACTCTAGCACGAGCATTAAATAGAGATCAATGCACCAACTCGACAAGGTAAAACGAAAAATATTTTTATTGCAACTTAGTTTTCTATAGAATATTTTTTGAGTCAACCATGTATATGTACGGTCGCAAGGAAATAGGAATGTTGTTACCAACCAACATGGTGATCATGAATGCGTGGAAGTTCCCAATGAAGGAAACGTGAAAAAAGAAGTCCCCAAGTTCCTGATTTTAGAGGGTAAAAGTTTCCAATAAGTTCCCAACCATCTAGAACGGTTTCCATTGGATTGGAAAGTTTCCTACAAGTTCCAAAGTTCCCTGGAATGTCGGAACTTCAGAAACGAGTTTCCTAAAAGTCGGGAGCGGTTCCTGTGCTACATAGAAAATGGCTGTTAATGGTTGTTGATGAATGGAGAATAGAGCTATAGTCTCTATGTTTTTATGGTGTAATCATTGTCTTCTTTTCAATAACCAACTGCATGATTTTAAATTTTGTGTGTGTGAATGGATCCATAACCTTGATTGAATTAGTAGAATCCATCAAGACAGAGATATAAGGATTAACACACCTGAACGAATTGATCGTTTCACTGATCAATTCGATCTATAACTATCTAAGTCGAGATCCGACCAGGTGGATAAATCTACGGTTGTAGATGAGTTCCGGATTTGGAACTACAAGCTAGCTAATCGATGCCCAACCAAATTGCCTACATGAACTTCGATCTATGGTGGAGATCGTGATCAGAGGAATCAACGTTGCATTTGACATTCTACGGGAGAAAATGCACAGAGTTTAATGGGGAAGTCAAGTCGTGAAATAGAAAGGTGACTCCCACATCATGATATTAGATTAATAGACGAGAACGACCGCTGAATATATCAACGATCGAAACACTCACCGCCCGACGAAATTGTGCAGGACTTAACAACCACCCTCTTGGAGCATAATTTCAAGTTAAAAGGGATTAAGACTGGTTGAAATTTGTTGGGGTTAAGTAGGACAACAACTTGACAACCTACAAGGACAATTTTAATCAGCTAATTAACCTGATTACAACCCAATTATACCCAGCATCAGTTTTGGTATCAAAGGTATATCAGAGCCTAGAGAAGGATGTCACCAAGGAGAGGGAGAGCACATGGAGTTCCAGTAGGACGTGGCCGAGGAATACAATTTGAAGATGCAGACACACAAAGGGAATTAAGACAACTCTAAGCTAGGATGGAAGCTATGGAGAGAAGAAATCCAGGGAATACAGACACTAGCGATGAAGAGGAATCCTCAGAAGAAGAACAAGAAGAGGTTGATAAAGAAGTAAAAGTATTGAAGATGCTGGTGAAATCTAGTAATAGGATGGAAGTGGAAGTTCTCATGTATGAAGTTAACCTTAATGTTGAAGAGCTTGTGGACTGGATCAATGCTCTAGCTAAGTATTTTGATTTCGAATAAATTGAAGATAGAAAGAAGGTGAAATATGAAAGAACCATACTAAAAGGGTATGCAGCCATTTGGTGGGATGAACTTTAGATCCATAGGGAGAGAAGAGGTGAGTCCAAAATAAAAATATGGGATAAAATGTTAGATAAAATTAAAATTTAGTTCATGCCTAAGGGTAATCAGTTGACTCGCATTAGACAATTACAAAATCTTAGACAAAAGGCTATGACTGTTAAAGAATACACAGAAGAATTCTTTAGGCGGAGAATTAGAGCTGGACATATACAAGAAGACATTGAAAGAGTAGCCCAGTATATAAATGGATTAAGATATGATATACAAGATGATATAGGCTTGTTAAATTTGAAGACTGTTGAGGATGCTTATCATGCAGCCTTAAGAGTGGAAGAGAAGCTACTAAGAAAATAGAACCAAAAAAGTCGAGGGAGAAATACAACAAGAGGGAAAGGATCTCCAAATAGAGGAGGAAAGTTTTAGACCTCTAAGGATGAGGCTGAAAGTTCTAGTAGCCAACTACCCCAAAGAGGAGGATTCAGAGGAGGCAGGTTTGGTGCTAGAGGAAGAGGAAAAAATAGAAAAGCGAAATGTTATACATGTAGTGAGGTTGGACACATGTCATGGGAGTGCCCAAGGAATAAACCTGCAACACAAAGAAATGCAAATGTTACTGAGGCTTGAAAGGATTCCAATGAGGAACCAGAGATGAATAACCCTCTTGAGGAAGGAGAATATCTTATGATGCAAAGAATTTCGGTAAAAACATAGAAGGAAGTACATGAACCAACCCAGAGGAAGAGTTTGTTCAGGACTAAGTGCAAGTAACAAGGGAAGTGTTGTAAGATGATAATTGATATTGGTAGCATAGATAAATTGGTTTCCACTGAGATGGTAGAGAAGTTGGGATGGAAGAGGATGAAGCATCCCATTCCTTATAAAGTTTATTGGTTGCAAAAAGGACATCAGCTCTTGGTGAATGAGCAGTGCAATGTGGAGTTCCAAATTGGTGCTTACAAAGTTAAGGAATTATGTGATATAATTCCTATGGATGTATGCCATATACACTTAGGGAGGCCATGGAAATATGACAGAAACGTTGTTCATGATCGAAGGAAAAACACTTATTCTCTGGAAACGGTTGGGAAGAATCATGCATTGTTACCTTTGAAATATGAAGCAACCCAAGAAGGTTCAGGATCCAATATTTTGTTGATGACCGAGAAGAAGTTGTTACAAGAATTCAAGAAAGAAGAAGAATTGCATTTTTTCCTTGTTGGAAAACCAAAGGTAATTCTGACTTCCACAAATTTAAATGATTTTCCTACTAAAGTTAGAATATTGCTTGAGGATTTTGTTGATATTATTGTGGATGAATTTCCAAATTCTTTACATCCTATAATAAGTATTAGTCATCATATTGACACCTGGTGCAAGTTTACCTAATAAGGTAGCCTACATACTAATTCCTCAAGAGAATGAAGAAATCAAACAACATGTGCAGGATCTGTTGGACAAAGGTTTGGTGAAAGAAAGTTTGATCCCTTGTGCAGTGCCTACAATGCTTATCCCAAAGAAGGATGGTGGATGGCGTATGTGTACTGATTCTCGAGCAATCAATAAAATCACTATCAGGTACATATTTCCTTTACCTCACATTGATGAATTGTTTGAGTGGTTCAAAGTATTTTTCGAAGATAGATTTGAAGAGCGGTTATCATCAAATAAGGATTAGACAAAGAGATGAATGGAAGACTGCATTCAAGACTAACAATGGATTGTATGAATGGTTAGTAATGCCATTTGGGATTACTAATGCACCTAGTACTTTCATGAGATTAATGAATGGAGTCTTGAAGAAATACACTAGAAAATTTGTAATAGTGTACTTGGATGATATTCTGATTTTCAATCAAAATAAAGAAGAACATTTGAGACATCTCAAATTGGTGTTGTAAGTCATACAAAAAGAAAAGATGTTGATAAATTTGAAGAAGTGTAGTTGCTTGAAGAAAGAGTTGATTTATTTAGGATTCATGGTTTTAGAATAAGGGTTAAAAATGGGTCCAGAGAAGGTGTAAGCGATTCTGAATTGGACAACTCCAAGGAATGCATATAAGGTAAGATGTTTTCATGGTCTTACAAGTTTTTATAGAAAAATCATCAGGAGTTTTAGTCAGGTTTGTGCACCCATAATAGACACTTTCAAGAGAAGAAAACAACCTTTCAAGTGGACAGAAGTAGTTGACAAAAACTTCAAATTGTTGAAGAAAAAGATCACTGAGAAACCTGTTTTGGCTTTGCCAAGTTTTGACAAGGTTTTCCAAGTAGAGACAGATGCAAGTGGGACAACAATAGGAGTTGTTCTGAGCCAATAACATAGACTTATAACGTACTTCAGTGAGAATTTAAATAAATCAAAATAGAAGTATTCGTCATATGGAAAAGAGTAGTATGTTGTTGTACAATATCTTAAGAAGTGGAGGCATTATTTGATGCCCAAAGAATTTGTATTATACACAAATAATCATGCTTTGCAATTTATAAATAGTCAACCTAAACTAAGTCAGAAACATGCTAAGTGGGTGGAATTTTTGCAGAACTTTACCTTTGTGATCAAGCATACAAGTGGAAAATATAATAAGGTTTTTGATGCCTTAAGCATAGTAAGTTTAATCTTACAAGAATTTAAGGTAAGTACTTTGGGATTTGAAAATTTGATTAATATATATAATGAAGATGTGGATTTCAAAGATATGTATGCATCATGTGATAATCCACTCAATCATAATCTAAGTAAATGGTTGGACTACATGCTATAGGAATGATTGATGTTCAAAGGTAGTAAATTGTGCATTCTTAAATGTTCTATGAGAGAAAATATGATACAAGAGAAATACAGTGGAGATTTGGCAGGTCACTTTGGACAGGACAAAACATTTGATCAGGTAAGTACTTTTTTTATTTTTGGCCAGGAATGCAATAGGATGTAAAGAAGTTTGTTGAAAAATGTAGGATATGCCAACATGCCAAAGGAAGAAAACTAAATACTGGATTGTACCAAACCCTACCTAGTTCAACTAGGCCTTAGGCTTCCATTGGCATGGATTTTGTTATGGTATTGCCTAAAACTCATAGGGGGATGATTCTATTTATGTAATAGTGGATAGGTTTTCAAAAATGGCTCATTTTATTTCTTCTAAGATGACCAATGATGCAACAAATATTGCTAATTTGTTCTTTTAGGAAATTGTGAAGTTACATGGCCTTCCTTTGAGTATTGTGTCTGACAGGGATACTAAATTTGTTGGTACTTTTTGGCCAACCTTATGGTATAAATTGGGTACAAATCATAGTTTTAGCTCTACTTATCATCCTCAGACTTATGGTCAGACTGAGGTGGTAAATAGGAGCTTGGGGAATATATTGAGAAGTCTTGTTTATGAGAATCCAAAGCAGTGGGACTTAGCTATTGCTCAAGATGAGTTTGCTTATAGTGATTCACCTAATAGGAGTACATGTATGAGTCCTTTTCAAATTGTGAATGGAATGCATCCAGGGGGAGTGTATGAACTCAGAAATTTAGGAGGACAAGAAAAGAGGAGTGCAAATGGTGAATATTTTGCATCTAGCATGCATGAGCTACAGGAAAATGTCAAGAAAAAAATTGCAAGAAAATGCTGGAAAGTATAAACAAAGAGCATATTTGAAGAAAAGGGAAGTTAATTTTTAGGTTGGAGATTTAGTAATAGCTATCTTAAAAAGGAAAGGTTTCCTAAGGGAAATTACAATAAACTGAATCATAAGAAAATTGGGCCTCGTAAGATTTTGAGGAAGTTTTCTGCTAATGCATATGAAGTTGAGCTTCCTTCTAACCTTCAAATATCTCCAATGTTTAATGTTTCATATCTATATCCTTTTAAATATGCAGGTATCCAGAAAGAAGAAATGATCTCAGCTAAATATGGTCAATTAATAGATTGGAAAGGACAATTATATGAGAAAGAACAACCACAAATTGAAGCTATCCTTGACAAAAGAATTTCAAAGAAGGCTTGGAACAAAGATTCTTGTCAATATTTAGTCAAATGGAGAGATCAACAAGATGGAGATGTAGAATGGATGACTGAAGATGATATTTCCAAGCACAATGTGGACCTTGAAAATCTATTGAAGAATTATTTTCTTCCCCCGGAGTACGATGCATGAGCATCGAGTCAAAGTTTTATATTTTTTGAATAAGCAGGAATTGAATTGCCCGAAGCCATAAACTTGATTGAATTGCCCGAAGCCATCAAGACATAGATATAAGGATTAGCACACCCGAACGAATTGATCATTACACTGATCAACTCGATCTATATCTACGGTTGTAGATGAGTTCCGGCTTTGGAACTACAAGCTAGTTAATCGACGCCCAACCATATCGCATACCTGACCTTAGATCATGATCGGAGGAATCGATGGCGCATGTGACATTCTGCGGGAGAAAACGTACGAAGGTTAAAGGGGAATCGGGCCGCGAAATAGAAAAGTGATTGTGACGCCGTGATCTCAGATCAACGGACGAGAACAACCGCCGAATAGATCAACGACCGAAACACTATCCTCCCAACGAATATGTACGGGACTTAACAACAACCCTCCCGGAGCAGAATTTCAAGTTAAAACGGATTAAGACCGGTTGGAGTCCGTTGGGGTTGAGTCGGACGACAGCTCGACAACCTACAAGGACAATTTTAATCAGCTAATTAAGCTGCTGTTTAGGACTCGATTAAGTCAACTAGATTTTACTTGGCATCACATTTTTTTGTTGCATCGAATAGGTGCATTTTACAGCCCAGTGGGGGGAGAGATTTGTAACTCTTTCCGTGCTCATCTTAGATTGACACATGTCTTTTATAAAAAATAATAAAATATTATTAAAAATAACTTGTGGGCTTAAATTAAGTTTAAATTATTTAGAATTGCATATATATATATATATATATATATATATATATATATATATATATATATAAAACAACATAAATTAGATAAACTAAAACCATAAAAATTAGATTACACATTTCTATTCTAAAAAAGGGTTTGCACCTTGATAGATTTGATCCCTCTCGGTGCTTGGTAGATCCCCTTTTAGATGGATCTATGCTGGTAGAATGAATTTCAAGAGTTCAAAATCCAAGAATAAAGATCTACGAGCTTTGGAAAATAATGATCAAAATGACAAATCAACTAATAGGCGTCGAGATAAATTTATTTGGCCTTCACCATTTATAGGTCAAAATAATGGTTAACACACTCAATGTCTTTTCCACATAGATGCCACCTTAAATTGGGTAGGATTGCGGATTCCCCAAAAAAATGTCTCTCTAAAGGGGTCAACACCTTTTCAAAGTAAAGTTCCTAAGAAATCATCAAGAACAAAGTAACTGCACCAACTATGGGCAAATCAACATCCAACAATGGTTGGGAACCAACTACCTCCGATGAGAAAATATGATTAGAAGGTTTTCCCCTCATCAAGTAAGAAAATAAGGATAATTCTTCAACAACGTATCCCAACCTGAAGGGCAATAAAAAACCTAAAAGGACAATAGGAAACTACGAGGATAAAGCAAAGATAATTGCAAATTTAGTCATTTTTCTTTAGATAGAAACATATCTTAGATCACATGCATTAAGAATATTTTAAATTACTATTTCTTATTCATGTTGCCCAAAACGTAAACCAGAAAGGAGATAATCTCAAAATTGGAAAGGCTTTAAATAACATCACCCATCTAAAAGTTAGAAATTTTACTACAATGTTTTGTAGGTCTATCTCGTATCTTTACTTTTCCACTTCCGTATTCCTTCTCACTCCTTCTCTAGTTAAGAAATGGACCAATCCAAATTTATTAATATACAACTATTTTGAATAAAAAAACAAAGATTTCAAAAATTAGGTCTTTGCCTAAAACCATCAATTTCAACTTCTAGACTATCAATTCAAGTGTGGTAAGAAATCAAAGAAAGGGTCCACAAAGAAGTATGAATAAGTAAGGCTAGAAATGTGTCATGAAAAGACAACATGGATCATTTAGAAAAATGATATTGTGTAAAATTATCCAAAACCAAGTACCTTAGACTGTGAGGAAGGCCCATATCCGATATGGAAAAGATTCATCTAACCAAAATCCAAGTAGCCCAATTCACCTAGATGTGTATTGTCCTTCAAATCTGTGAAAAATGAAAAGGGAAGCATGACTTTGGTCATGCCAAAGAAAAGGACCAAGCTAGTCATGTTGGAATTAACATGAATGGGATGTCTATGATCAAAAGATATAAGAAAGGTATAAGCAAAAGCAATATGTAAATAATGATTTCTAGAAGATAAATATAACTATGTGGTAACTAAACTTAATTGTTGTGTATTGAATATTATAGACAAAAAGTGCACTCATGTTACATGACAATCATTTTTTTTTATAAGTAAAGGTAGCATTATATTATCAACAAAAGGAGTTACATAGCTTCCAAGACAACATCACTGCATAAATTCTGTGAGCGATAGCTTCCAAATTAACCCACATACCAACCATATAAATATTTAAACCCCAAGAACTACCCATTACAAAACAAAGACTGATACAAACTAACCAGCTTGCCCCTCCAAATCACTTATCACTAGTAAACCTACTTCCCCAAGTTACCACAAAAGACTCCAAAAAATTTCCAGGCTCCGGTAAACTAGCATAGTAAACCTCTAACTTGAGCCACCACATAACCACGAACCCAAACTCAGAACCCATAGTGACCCACCAGATGCCGCAAGAAATCACCATCAAGAGCCGACGATGCACCACCCATCTGCCTAGTCAGGGGATCCAGTTGTCGAATCTTGAGAGCCTCCAACACTGTGTCCATTTTTGTGTTCAATCTACTAGTCTTCGCGTAGTGCTCCTTCTAGCATTGGACCATTGTGTCATCCCCCTCCTCTGTCTACATGCACTCCCATAAGACATGGCTCATGAGGTTCTTCATTACCCAGAAAAGGGCTACTGTCTTTTTATGACAATCATATAAATGGATAGCCACTGACAATAGATTGTGTAACTAACTAAATAATAGTACATATGTTGGAAAACCATCATAAGTACATGCAAACTTAAAAAACCAAGCAAAGATTGCTCAACTATAAAAAAATCTATTATTGGTATGAGAGGGATGCAAAAATAGGGTAGAGATCATTTAACATTTAGGGTTTGTGTCACTCTATTATTGTAAAAAAAATGATTGTGGAGTTAGATCTCACTAGTAGTACAACAAATCATCCCATTGTCTAACATGTTTATAAGATGCTGAAAGAGTATTACAGGTACCAATGGTACACATGTATACAAAATCATGTGATTAATCATTAATAGAGGTGGTCCTTAATGATCAACGCCATGCAAATTAACAAGGATGATCACTACTTCATTTCTTGGAATTATGTGGACTAGGGTGTGTGTTCAGTTAGTTAGAAACCACTACCACAATTCCTAAACTAACATATTTGAATTAAATCACCTAATTGATCAGTTGTGCCAAACCTCTAAGTTATGATGTGACATCATCATGGATTACTAAGTTGTTATTAAGGTGGCACATTGAGGCATTTATTGATTTTATTAAGTTGACACCAACTAGATTAACAATTAATCTATAAAGATTTATGCCCTAGAGATCGAGCAATGGTATAAACACATGGGAAGCTAGGACTGATAATGAACAAGCAATATTTATAGGAAGGACACATAACAAGCTCTAATTTTTAACATTATTGTTTTACCACTTTGAAGCATAAATAGAGTGTATGATTAACCACAAGAGTCTAGCACAATTAGTCATGCCATAGGTAGTAATGGTCTCCGTTACTTTTATTTTGTAATGCTATCAAATTTTCTTTTTTGTTAAAGCATTTTAATGCATCGAGACCCATACTTTGTATACTACGAGAAAACTTCTCTTGTAGTGACTCAAGTGTAAAATACTTAGTGTATTTCAATAATTGACTTACCTTTATCAATTTTAAGACAATTATAATCTTAGCTTAACTCTAGGAAGTATATTATCCACCGATTTCATCAATAAACTATTTCCACAACTTATCTTATTACTTCCCTTATTTTTTTTTGCTCTTCAACACAAAAATGACCTAATATATAAATTTATTCCTCTTCAACACAAAATTACCTAATATATAAAACTTTTTTCACCTAACCTTCGTTTCTTTATATCTTACCTTTCTCTCTAGCAAAATATTTAATCTTTATTTTCTATCTAACAAAATATTTAATTTAAACCTATTAGTAAATGTACCATTATGATATTTCATTCTTATTTCTATTGAACATAATATCTTTACTACCTAGTTCTCTTTATTTTCTATCTAACAAAATATTTGATTTAAACCTATTCGTAAAATGTACCATTATGATATTCATTCTTATTCCTATTGAACATAATATCTTTACCACTTAATTCTCTTTATTTTTTTTAAATTACGCCGAAGGCGTTTTTTAAGGGGATGGTTCCTCTCAAAGGCTTCATCGTCTATCGACGGCCTATGAGGAGGCACCCCCTATCATCCACTTGCATTTCATTAATTTAAAGAATTATAAAATAAATAATTATTATTTTCAAAGTCCACTATCTTCAAATGGATTTAATAAAGTCATACAGCTCACAAATGTTCTGGTAAGCTTTCACGACCAGCACAATAGTCATGGCTTAAAAATTGGATTTGAAAACCACGACTGGTCACAACATAGACGTCGACTTCAAAAACAACTCCTCAATGTAGATAATTAACTCCAATATTTAGACAGAATGATCAGAGGTGGACAATAGCGGTGTTGTTACAATGGCTCAATAGGTGNTGTTTTATGCTGAAGAAAAAAACATCCAAATGCATATATTGTTGTTGAAGTTGCCCAATAATAAATTGGAGTTGTGTGAAACCTTCCATTGATTGTTTCCACCGCATGTAGATGCATATAGATGCTACAAAAACCTGCAAAGTCGAACAACAAACCTACAAAACCCGAACATAGTCGAACAATAAACTAGTGGAAGACCAGCTCTTAGACCATGTTAATGCAACATATAACATTTATAATGTATCACTGTTACAACCGTAGTTACAATCCTAGGATGACAAATAAATGCACATTGAAACAATATTGAAGAGAAATGGGGAATTAAGGCATATGCCACAAAATTTGCTAATGTATTCCACTTACTGTAAGAATCAAAATTAAATTTACACACTATTCCACTCACCATACCTTGAACTCCCAAACCATATCTCTAATTCTTAACTAAGGAAAAGATTGCAACTGCTACTATGCCTTAGCCATTGGAGTTGGTGTTATGTTCCCTCTGATGCAAGATTACTATGAGGCCATGCTTCATATACATGGTCAATGCCAGCTTAGGAACCACATGATGCCCAAGAACAACTTTGACAATGAATCAAGAGATGACAGAAGCTGCGACAATAGCGGTGGAAAGATGCAAAATATTTCTCGAGACAAATCTTGGGTCTGCCATTGAAATCAATGTACTTGTAAGCAGACTCAGTCATGAATCTACCTTCTCTGGAAAATCATCTCTTAGGCACAAACTCCCTGGATTCCTTTCCCCAGATGCTGATCTCCATTCGTCCCATGGCGACATCACGTACAATACCTTGGTGCCCTTCTTTAAGCCACTTTTTGTTATCCACGGGCACATAGCGATAAAGCCTTATATCCTCCAACAACGCACCCTACAGATATTTATCTGCTTCAACTCTTCCACTGTGAAGGTAATTTCAAATAATTCAATGTTCTCTTGCAGATGATGGCCTTTTTTCCATGTAAGCATAGTTTGGATATCCTACCGTCAACGCTCTTCCATAATTGCTCCTAATTGTTCAAGACTACCCAAACAAAAACATGCATTGATGGCTAAATGGCGAGAAGTGAATTCCCATCTTGCTACTGACAGGTCATTGGGGCTCTGTGAGACCATGTGACTGGCATGTGACCAAGGTAATAAGGATAGACTCTTTGAGGAAATGACCGATGTTTTTCATGCCCTGCAACGTTTGCGTTGCATCGTTAAATATCCATGTGGCTGAGTACTACAGTGATAGCAGCCTTAAATGGAATTATATTTTGAAATTCTATTCACATTAAAATTTCACACATATGGTTTCCAATTTGAAACTACGTGCTATGGGTAAGGGAGCCATATATCTTAGGAATTATATGAAATAGAGCACATGGAACCATGGCCATGGGTATAAACAATCAATCCAATCTTTTCAAAAAAGAGCGAGACAAAGTCGAAATGTATGATAATACAGTATTTCATGAAAATTATCGAATGAATAAAGAAAATTGTCTGGTATTGCATGAAACTTGCTTACATGACTAGGCATCTATAGAGAAATCCTTGATCTTCATGATCTCTCTCTCTCGGGTAGATGCTTGAGTGTCTTCACTGTGTTGTTCAGGATCTGGCTCTCCAAATCACTGATGACTACATCATGACTGATTGGGACAACCATGATGAGGGTGGATGGTTGGCTTCTATCTTTCTATCGCCAACTTGAAACAAAAAGGAAGATCTCTCCTTCAACTTCTTCTAGTTTGGAGGCCAAGGATCTCTCCTCTAAGTCTCCAGGAATTCTTTTCGGATCTAAAGCTTGATATTTCATAGTTTGGGAAGGTGACTTCTCACTCCAATTGTTGTTTTTCTTCATTAAGGTTCAATACTAGAGGCACAGTTTAAAGATTTGTTTAGTTGTATGTTGCTGGGAAGTAGGAGTCGGAAATTTCCTCTTTAAGTATTTGCATGCAAGGCATGCTTAAATAGTGCTTCCTTTGCAATATGTTTTAAATACTTGGAAACTTGTCAGATCTTGTTTAATGGAAGATCAATTTTAATGCTTATGATATTACTCAAACATCAACCGCCTGTTACATGTTGCATAGAGAAGGTGTCATAGGATATATGTGATATGATGTTAAGCGCTTATGAAATGACAAATATCCTTCAGATGGTGATGAAATCAAGGTTTAATATTTTATTTACTTGGATTGGGATTATAAAAGAGTCATCCTGTCATTGTCTTCAAAACCGCCATTGAAAGTCGTCCTTGGATTCGTTGAAGAATCTGTGAGGGGAATATGATGACTGCAAGTGGGTTCACCAGAAAAACCACAAAAATATATTAGATACACCTGTACAATTGCAGCTATCCATAAATATTGGTGCCAAACTTAAAACAATTATTGTATTAGTTTGATTGAAGCGACACATTTATAATCATGTATCTTTTTTTTTACACAGAAAAAATCGTAACTTTATTAACAAAATTACATTCCTCATATGAGCCACTATCAATTACTGACCAGTGTCCATTTCCTCAATTCTTTCAACACAAAAAATGCTTTTACAATAGATAATAATTGATTAGAAATCAAATTATATCCAAACCAAAAAATATCAAACAGTTAAACTACAATCAACAAAAGTTGTATCTTGTAAGTTAAACATAAAGTAGTTTTTTCACTGAACAATCATCAAAGTATATCAGCGTATAATCCTCTATCTTCAAAGCTGTACAATCATCAAAGTATATCAGCATATAATCCTTGATCTTCAAAGACTATGTAAAATATATAGATCATCTAACTCAGTCTTTATCCACAGAGTAGTATCCTTCAAAACTGTTACCAATATGAGTTTTAATCCTTCAAAAATAAACTGTCAAGATATCAATATAAGTCTTTAACAAAAACTGTCACTAGTGTCATTTTGCCATCAAAAGATCATTAGACATGTCAACAAAAAACACCATTGAGTCTCATGACTCACTCCCCCAACCATATTCCTAGAAAATCTGAAAATTCTCATAAGTTTTAGTTCCTCTAGACTCCTAAATATTCCAATGCCCTTCCTCCACATTAGCACCTGCATTAGCTAATGCATCATCTTTAGAATTCCTTTCACGATAAATATGCTTATAATCAAATTTAACAAGGAAATTAGAAATTCGTATCACCTCCTGCAAGACCCGAGTAAGAAGAATATTATTAATCATGAACTTACCAGATACCTAGTTGATCACCAACTGTGAATCCCCAAAAATATGCAAAGTATGAACCCCCTGCTTTAAAGCCAAAATGGTAAGCAACTTTAAAGCTAAAAGCTCAGCAAAGTTGTTGGTACCCAAACCCAGTCCAGCAGAAAATGTAAAAAAGTGCTCATCCGATAAATACAGAATACCACCAGCCCCACAGATCTGTGGCACTCCAGCTGTCGAGCCATCAAAATACCCCCAAGGTGATGCTTTGTCAATATGTTCATTAACAACCATTCTAATGTTCATAACTCTGTTATCCAAAGGATAAGAATTTAGTAAACCCAAACATAAGGATGATACCACATAAGTCTTTGGCTGAATATCTTCAAAACAACATTGATTCCTAGCCTTCCATATGAACCATGAAACAATAACAGGTAAAGATCTATACCTGATCTCTGCATTCAAAACCCAATTCTTTACACATTCTAAAACTGATATACCATGCCAAAAATTTAAATATCTTAACTTGGCCTCGATTTCTGACCAAACCCTCCTCGTAAATGAACATTCAAACCCAATATGAGAATTAGTTTCAGACTCCATTTTGCAAAGATAACACCGGCCAGGTCCTTCTCTGCCTTTTCTACACAGTATATCCCAGGTAAGTGCTTTCCCTGAAAATAAAAACCAACAATAGATTTTTTTATTTTAGTGGACATTTAAGTTTCCATAATCACTTCCACCACCAGGAACTTTGCATCTCATTCCTATCTTGAATAAGATGAAAATAACCAGGTTTGGAAGTGTACTTACCTGTTTTAGATAGACTCCATACCAGCTGATCATCCTCAGTAGTTATTCTAACATGACTGGATATCATCAAAGTAACATAATTATTCCAAATTATGATTTCCTGGTCCACAAAACCAAATAAATCAGCATTCAACCAGCCCTGATCCTAAAGTAATACTGTACCAAGGCAATCAATATCCTTCAAAACAGAAAAACCAACATTATGAATTTTATCAATCATAGAGACTGGTAAACAATGCCTCCATTTGCATCCAAGCCAAGGGTCTATGCCAATACGCACTTTAGTTCCAGTCCCAATTCTCCACACAAGTGACTGTCCAATAAGATCAAATGACCAAAGTACAACTTTCCAACAAATGGACGTGCCTTTATTTTTCTTAACAGAAACTCTTATCCAATCTAATAAAGTTAAGGGAATAATATATTTCTGAATTGCAATCTGGACCCAAAGTCATGTACCATTAATCTGATTCCACACATTTTTTGCAACAAGTGATTTAGCAAATAATGCAGGAATTTTTAATCCCCAACCTCCCAAAGATTTGGGATTTGCCAGAACCTTCCATGAAGACCAAGGTAAACCAGTAGAATCATTGTTTCCAGACCATAAGAACTTGAAACAAATCTTCCTTATTCTTTCAAGAATACCCATTGGTATCCAAAAATGCATCCAATATATTGGAATGGCCTCAAGAACAGACTTCACCAATATTAGTTTTCCACCCTTGGATAACCATCTAAAACTCCAGTTCTTGATCCTCATTTCCACTTTTGTAATGAGCCAATCCCAATCCTTCAGCAGATATCTGCAAGGTTTTAGATGGAAACCAAGATATTTCATACCATACTCAATTTTATCAACATTAAAAGAAAATATGTTCTGAATTGAAATCAACTCAGATTCTTCCAATCCAGAATAATAAAAAGATCATTTGTCCTCATTAATAACCATTCCAGATGCTTTACAAAAAACCATCAACACCTCATATAATGTTGATAATGACTAGTCAGAACCATCAGATACCAAAATGATATCACCCACAAACAAAATATGAGATAGAATAATATTGTTACCAAATGAGATACCCTGAAAATCCCCACTGTTTTGTGCAGTAAGGATATACCTGCTCAAGCCTTCTATGGCAATAAGAAAAAGTAAAGGAGCCAAAGGGCATCCTTGCCTAATCTCCCGGCCAGATCTAAAAAAAGTTGAAGCCACCCCATTAATAAGTACAACAAAAGAAACTGAAGTAATGCTGCTCATCACCCAGGTAATAAAGGGTACATAAAAAACCATTTTAGACATAATTACACGTAAAAATATCCAATTTACACGATCATATGCCTTAGATAAATCAATTTTTAGCACCACCGATTTCATACCCTTACAATGAATAGAATGTAAACCTTCATGAATAATTCCAACAGCTTCATGTATCTATCTTCCAGGAAAGAACCCAAACTGTTCTTTAGAAATAATTCTCCCCAAAATCTTTTTAATACGTGTAGAAATGATTTTACTAATGATCTTATATATAAAATTACATAAAGATATTGGTCTGAAGTCATCAAATGACTTAGGAGAATCAGTCTTGGGAATCAATGCAATAAAAGTAGTATAAAAAACAGCAGGTATTTTCCCACAAAGTATCGAGTCTTCAATAACTCTTAACAGATCACTTCCCAAGACATCAAAAAGTGCCCTATAAACTTCCACCGGGATCCCATCAGGTCCAGGACTCTTATCATTTTTACTTGTTGACAAAATAGACTGAATTTCCCCAAGCGTTACAGGAATCACAAGTTCTAAATTTTCATCTACAAAAATATCAGAGGGATATTTGTCAGCAATTTCCAAAATCTCAAGCAAATGAAGATTATCATCTGCTTGAAATAGAGTATCAAAGTGTTGTACACCCACCCCAGCAATAGACTCAAATCCCTTGACAATATTACCCCTATCATCTGCTATCTTCCATATAGAATTAACAAATTTTCTGTGAGTAGCAAATTTATGGAAGAAAGGAGTATTATCATCACCACATAGTAACCAGATATCCCTACTCTTCTGTTTGGCTTCATTTTCTCTATCCAACAAAATCTTTCTTCTTCTAGATTCCAAAACATACAGAGAGGCCTTATCATCATCAGTAGAATAACCAAAACCTAGATTGGTGCATGCATTTTCTAATGAAATCTCAATCTCTACTAATTATTTAGTATCCTGTTCTTTCCTCTTAACATACCAACATATAGATACATTTTTAATCTTTTTAAGATTAGCAGAGAATTGAGATGTAGGGGACAAATCAGAATTTTCATCATACACCTTCCAGGTATTTTTCAATAAAATGACCAAATCCTCATGTTCCAGCGAGTGAGAATTAAACTTGAAAGGACTATGTGAAATCTTGTCATGACCCAAAATTTGTAAAAATACAGGATGATGATTTGAGTCCCCCCCACACCCCACCCATTGACGAAAACAGAGCTCAAATTCCAAGAGATCAATAGAAATCATCAATCTATCCAAACGTTTACAAATGTTCTCACTCCCAACTCTTCTGTTGGTCCAAGTGGGTAGAATCACACTCAGCACAATATCCACAAGGCCATGATCATCTAAGATTTTTGCAAAAAAATCAAACAAACAATCACTTATGGCCCTATCACCCCAAATCTCAGATAAACCCATGGAAAAATTCAGATCCCCACCAAAAATAATCTTAGAACAGTTAAGACTCACAAAATCCAAGAGATTGTTCCAGAACCCTTCCCTCTCAACATAAGGTCCATAGACATTAAAAAAACCTAACTCCATTTTAAGTTCGACCGAATAGAGAGCTACAAATAATCCTGAATCCATTGCCCATGAATTCAAGAAATGTAAAAATCAATTTCTCCAACCCACAAGCAAATCCCCCGATTTGCCTTTAGCATCCACAGAACAAAAACTCCAACCAGGAAATAAAAATTCCATATTGCTAGCAAACAGAACCCCATCACCCATAGTTTCTTGTAAAAACAAAACATCAACAGACTGATCGGCCACCAGCCTACAAATAGCTAGTTTTTTAGGTTTACTAGCTAAACCTCTGCAATTAAGAGTCGTCACTATCATAAGGAAACCCTAATACAGGCATCCACTGCTCTAAGTGCTCCAGAAACATCAGAATGTTCAGTACCCTCCTTAGATTCACTAGAATTTGTAGTAGTCAATAATCTCCTAATTCCAACAGAAGAGATAGAATCCACCAAGATCTTAGAACTAGATCTAAGGAAATATCCAGAACCAATACCCTTCAGAAACTTGATAGGAGAGATAAACCCTAAATCTCTAAGAATAGAGTCACCCAAAATATAATTATCCATATGTTCCACTCCAGCCTCCAAACTTTTACTGAGTAAAGTACCCTCCCCAAGATCCACCAAGGAAGCCAGACTCAAAGGTTTTAGTATCGGATCACAGATCTCTTGGTCATTAGTTTCAAAAATTTTACAGATCTCCGGGGTATTAGTTTCAAAATTTTCACGACAGATATCAGTATCCAAAGGCGAAAAACCCTCACGACTAGCTAATAGGGACAAGGAAAAATCAACAGGAACATACGATTTCTTGACTTGCCAAACAAATTTGGACTTGGGAGCAATAAATGACTGTTTCTTCAAGAAAGGTAAGTGACAATGGTCTAAAAGATGACCATAACAGTGACAACGATTGCATCGGAAGGGAAAACCAACATAATCTAAAGGCTGAGTAAAAACAAATTCTCCTTTCTTAATGACAATGTCTTCAACAAGACCATTGCGCATATCCAAAAGGACCAGCACTTTCCCCAGACAGCATATACCGATTTCTAAAAAAGACAAATCAGCCTCAAGAAATGTACCAAGTGTATTACCCAGCATCCTAAACAATTCCACAGACCAAAACTCGAAAGGTAGATTAGGCAGTTTAACCCAAATAGGAATAGAGTCATACCTCTCAATGCGAGGATCAAATAAGGGCATCCAACATTTAAGAAAAAGTCCTAAAAAGTCACTTTCAATCATGTACATAAGATTTACTTAAAAACAATATATTTCATCATCGAAATGGGATACCAAATTTTTTTAACATATATGATTTAGAATATTACAGACCACGGTGACATCAGTAGTAAACCCATGGTATTCTCATAATTCCGAATATAATGTAATGGAACTTTATGTAAAGTGACTCATTTGATCATTTGCGAGCATGCATAGGAGTGTTAGCTTGAAAAAGGTTTTGAAATGTAAGAAAAAAGGAGTAACCTAATTACTCGACCATTTGCACCGATCGGAGGACCTGGCTCGCGTGAGCGGTCACATCCGACGTTGTCGGTCGTCCGATCGGTGCAAATGGTCAGGTAAGTAAGTTACTCCAAGAAAAAATATGTAACATTGAATATACAATGATACCTTAACATAACCTAATTTATTCTTATTACTACAACAATAATTTTGAACTAATTATGAGATTCATCCTCTCATGCATAATAACATCTAATTACGAGATTCATCCTCTCATGCATAATAACACAATATTTTGATTCTCGTGCCTTGCTAAAGTGAGCTTTTCTTCCCATCATTATATATATTCATCACCCTAATCTTCATTTAATATAAGATGAGTTTTTCTTCCCATCATTATATATATTCAACACTCAACGCTTCATTTAATATAAAATTATTTAAAAATATATATATAAATATAAATGTCTAAGATTGATTTAATTGTTTAAATAAAATTGTAATATATAAATGTCTAAGATTGATTTAATTGTTTAAATAAAATTGTAATATAAATTTTAAAGATTTATTTTTATATATTTTATTATTACGATGATAAATTTCTATATTCATTTCAATTAAAATGCTATATTAATTATATGTAATCTACTTCTTAATTACTATTTTTTTAAATTGAAATTTTTAACAAATTCAAAATAATTATTAAATAGCTTGCATATGGACATGCACTCTTACTTTAGTATTCAAATGAGTTTATTAGCCATTTTTTATGTTTCGATTACCTTGAATATGGTGGAAAGTTTGTTCCTATATATGTGACTTTGTAGGTAGCATCCATCCTATGATGGTGTTGAAGACCTTAAGTATGTTACTTCAATATCATAGGTGTTCATATTTTTATGGGACTATTCATCTTAGGTTTGATGAAATCATATTTCAATTTATACATTCTTTTACTTAGATATATGGTAGTCATCTTCTTATGACATTATGATTTTGCAATTATGGCTATCAGTTTAAAAGGAGTATGTACATCGTATCACGAGAAAACAAGCCAATGGCAATGCTTTCATGCGCCCAATCCAAAGGATCCCTAGCGTGAACCAATTCATCATCCAAAAATGTTGTCTAAGCTAGACAAGACACACACACACATAACATTTTAGAAAGGTGATTTTATATTTTATATTGATAATAATGTCGAGCTACCACTTATCCTTGTTTTTAATCAAAATATGTATATCTTTAAAATCATTTCAATAAAATATGAAGAAATAATAATATCATATTTTTCAAAAAAGTTAGTAATGGGCATTTTTTGAAAACAAACATACTCACATTGCAACCAATACACCATGATGTTAGAAGGGAGCACGACTCTCTTCTTATTGCCTTCATTTGCAAATGATCGTGGTATATTGGGCTTATATGTTTTTGTGGATTACTTCTATCAACCAATTTAAGATATTAATTTTGTCTAGAGAGTTATTTTATATCATAAAAACAATTCCAAGACAAATATGTTAGGCATGTGAAAGGGGAATTAAATAGACATTTTCAATAAAATGTTTAAGGAAGAAGGCTAAATGTTATATAATCTTGACATTTGATTGTTTGTCATCATTGGAATCTGATCATGCACTGTGTATTAAAATTGTAGCTCTAAGTTGATGAGGTTGATTTTGATATTTTCTTGTTTGTCATCATTGGAATCTGATTTGCAATGAACAATATTGCAAACAATAATAACAAAGCCATGCTCCAAGCATTGGATATTCCTATTGCACGATCTATCGCAGATTTCACCCGTGGTTCCAATGCACAATAAGATTATGCCCATCAACTAGAAAAACAAATATTGTTATGTGTAAGCAAGTGAATAATGTTATCCTGTAGTTTATGGGTCCAATCAGGATTAGTAATTGTTGCACTTAGAGTGGTCATGAAAATTGTATATACACCTGGTACTAGCCCTCCTAAGTTACCAACCTATGTTATCGTGGCATTTGGTAATTACATTCGGCCTCAATGAGACCAATCTCAACTAAAGCACATACATATTCCACCCATAAATCTAAATAAAAAGAAACAAATCCCCCTCAAGATGGCTTGGGCATTGACAATCCATAAATACCAATGAATGACATTAACAAGGTCAACCAATGACATTGGTAACAATGAACATCAAGGATTGAACTTTACATCAATGGCAACATTAGAAGGAATGTGAATTGAACCACCATTATCCTTTGAACGCTATGAAAAGATGAAATACACTTCATGTCTTACTTCGAAAAAAGGAAGAGGCACGCCTTCATTCTCTGTCCCTTTCACACTTAAAATTGCAACCCTCAATCCCTACACTCGTCTTACCAAATGAAAATACCAATGTCGATTGCCAATACAATTAGAGTAAAACTTTATCACTACCTAGCCCTTTATTGTTTTACTCATATATGTACACTTTCTCATATGACAAATTAATGTACATTTCTTTTTAGTTGCCATCGATTACATGGGTTGCTACTCATTGCTTGTTAGCATTTAAAATAGAGTTTTTGTTTCAATTTCATTAACTACTATGCCTACCGGAAATTATTTTGACTTGTTTTCAACATGTAAAATTATAATATTTACATACACACAACTTTCTGTCCTTTTACAACACATTGAAGTTCTCTTCGATGTTTCATTTCCCCGCTTTGAGAGTATGCTAGTTTTAATTTAATTTTATCATGGCTCCATTCCTTTAATATTTTAATATTGACTATATCTCCACATCCCTCCCACTATTTAATATTATTTTATTAAGTTTATATTAACTTTTGTGTTTACTTATTTCCAAGTTCAATTCATTGGGTTTATATTAACCTTTATGTTTTCTTATTTCCTGCGTAACATAAAAGCATTCCTTTAATATTGATTAGATGTCCACATCCCTTCCACTATTTAATATTATTTCAATTGGGCTTTTATATTAAATTTTGTGTTTACTTATTTCCAAGTTCAATTCATTGGGTTTATATTAACTTTTATGTTTTCTTATTCGTAAGTTTAATTCGTTTTCGATTTTTTTTTTAATTATTACATAACTACGTGTATGTGTATTAATTCATTAATTAATTTGATTTAGTTTTTTAAAGTTAAAAAACAAATATATCTGGTATACTCTTTAGTATTAAGTATTTTCTCTTAAAATGATTTTATAACAAAATTTTCAAAATAATATATTACAAAAAAACTCAGTTTCACTTATGACACTACTACTGTTCATAAACAAGGTTGTACATATAGTTAAAAGGTCTAAAAAATAGTTCATGTACCATTATGAAAGTCTAAGAACATAAACTATGAGGTGAAACATGGCATTTGACAAATGATAGGACTAAAAAGAAATATAAGTACAAACTCTAGTATCCAATAAAAGTTTAGATACTACCTGATCGTATCAAAGGAGAGAGTGCATCAATAGTATATAGTCCATTGTTAAATTCTTGAGTCCTCCATAAAACTACTTCCAGCCGAAGACCATCCTTAAAGAGAATATAAGCTTCCCCATTACACTCCTTATACTCATGAGTAAAATATATAATAAAAACATATTTCCAATTTTGAGCCTTCTCATTGATAAGCCTCAAAACAAGATTCTTCATACAACTGTCCCCCTCGGCCATTTGATTACAACCTTAAAGTCTAAAAAAAATGTTTGGAGCACCTTTATTAGGAGAAAGAGTTAGCAACAATTTTAAAGCAATTAGCTCAAGTAATTGTTGGTTCCCCTATCTAAACATGTTGAAAACTTGAAGAAATGAGTTTCACTTGAGAAAATCAACCCCTCTTACCCCATAGGTTGGTGGATCCCCCTAACAAGCCCTATTAAAAAACCCAAGCCCCACTTTTATCAATGATTTATCAATTTATCTCTAAGGCCTTACCTCATGCATAGATTTGAAGTTGAATAGAATGGAGTTTATTTGAAGTGAATATTGTGGGGGTAAGATAAACTTATCCTATAATAAATTGGAATTATGAGCTAGCCCAACACCTCAGGATGCAATGATGGGGAATGTCCCGAAGAGTTGTAATTCAAGCCTAGAAATATAGTTCTTCATGCATACCTCGACTGACTCTCCTTCCCATCCTTTATTTATTCCAATCGCAGCATCTAACTCCCTTTAAATCTACCTAGAGTAATCACATGTGATTAGCAAATGATCAATAGTTTATTTAGAAACATTGCACAAAAAACATGCGTGGGCCCTATCTATTCTTGCACTAAACAACTTCCCAAGTGAGTAATTTATTCCTAATGGATAACCACACAAATATAATTGCCTTCATAAGAGATCTAATTTTCCATAGGGTCTTCTACCACCATTGAATTTGACCTAGTCTCTTCTTCGATAACATTTTTTTTTTTAATAAATTAGTTCATTCTATTTTTGGTTGAATTCATTTTCATTTATTAGTATTCCTACTTTTAGTCTATATTTTGATAAATTTAATATATTCTCCTCTTTTATTCCTTTGGAAAATAACACCCCTGAAAAACCAACGAGTTCTTCCCCTCATTCCAAGTATGGTACCTAGTGTAAACTGGGTCATGTAGACTATTATACACTCACCTGATAAGGACAAAAAGTGAGGCCCTTTGACATTCACATAGATAGTTAGCCCAAGGGCTTAACCCCATGATCTCCTACTTGCAGCTCACAACACTCAACCACTCAAGCTAGCCCTCTGAGATTCTCTATAATAATTTAATTTATTATTATGTTAATATCTAGTTGAGATTTTTCACTTCCTTAATTAGTTTGACCTAGTCTCTTCTTTGACAATATAATATTTTAGTTTTTTAACTAAGTCATTCATTCATTGATTTATTCTTTTATTATTTGAACCTCTTTTTAATTATTGTTTTTCCTATTTATAACCTTTTTCTTTAATTAATTTGACCAATTCACTTCTTTGATAAATACTTTAATTCATTTCACAAATTCTCCTCTATGATATTATAAATTATTATTATCCTATCTTATTCCGTTGCTAACACCAAACCCCCCACAACTTATGTATTTTCGACATTGACTTACCTTGCTCTATCATTCAAAAGCTTAAAGTTGACTCCTTGGATGAGAAGAGTGTCAAATCGAAACATTGGAACATTTCAAACTCTAACACAATTAAAATCCAAAACTTCTACAAGACTATAATGAACTATGAAAATCTACATAGTCAAATAAAAAGTCATGTATCCATATTTTGAATATGTTTCATCATGTTATTGCTTATCTACTCAAAAGATGTTAGTGCACTAAACTAATTTGGTTCAATATTAATGGGAGGATTATGATAGATTATGCTCTACCCAAGAATTGGACTCTAATACCATAATCGCTTAACATTGAACAATGTATGCATCCTAATATCGTGATAGATAACAATTGAAGGCATTAACACCACATTGCTTAGTGATGGCGGGTATATTGTAATTTTTGTTCCAAGGAAAACCTTGTATGAAAACCCAAAGGATGTTTTCCCACATCCATGATGGAATCCCTCGTAAACCTGTCATCGTAGACTAGTACACCTCACCTAGAAGGTTTTGAAATGGGTGTGTGCATGGTTTGTATTGTATTACTGGATATGGCGCTTGCTACATTGTTTGTTATATTTTTTGAGGTTTATTATAAAATATTGTTAGCTTATTGTTGCGGATTTTGGATTTTCATGGTGAAATGCATTTATTTCTCAAATTTTATATGGATTGATAAAAAAGTGACAATAATTGGAGGTGTGGGATAGGTGATATCAATGGGAACTACACGTTTAAATCCAAAGTAGACTTCAAATGGGCCATGCCATGTTGAACTAAGTTAATCTTTTTTGTATGTATGTTGTATAAAGTTTCATCTCAAGTGTGAGGGTCCCGATGGTTTTACATTTGTGACAAATGGATAATGGTTTAGTTCATAAGCTTTATTTGTCCCCTAATTTATGGGTGAAATGTTATAAAAATGTCTAATTGTTGGGAATTTGATCCTAATAGATTATGGTTCCACTAAATTATTTTGTAAATAGTTTTTAAGAAGACAAATAGTCTCCAAAGGAATCCAAAGGATCTATTGGAAGATGAATTCTAACAGTCACATCTATTGTATAAATAAAGGATTTTTAATCATGAATAAAGCATTCGAGAGTTACTCTCTGACAATGGTATCAAAGAACCTGCCTATAAATCTTGTTATTGCTTCTATCTACCTTCTGTTGAGTGCTCATTCCTGGAAATTTCATCATCTCAAAGGCATGGCCTACCATTTCTCTACCCTCTACATCCACTTGTAAGATTCCTCTAAGTGGACATTACAAAAAATCTAATAGTCCACCTCTCCTCTGTCATATGTGCTTGATCCTTCTCGTTTCAACTTCATAAACACTAATTTGTTTTTTGCTCCAGCCTCTTATTTTTACATTAAGCGTTAGAGTCTAGAATTTAGTTTTGCGAACCCTGGAATCTCGTTGAGACATTCTAAACCCTATGTTGGATTTCACCTTTGGTTGACCCAGGTTTAGATCCTTATTTATCAACAAAGACCCAAATATCCTCCCGACAAAGTAGAGCTCAGCTGGTAGCACCTGCGATGCATATGTAGTTTCACTCGAGATATCTTATGGGGAGCTGCCAGAACCAAGTTTCTGCAATTAGGTGGGGGTTTCTACTCTCGCGGTACCTTATCACAACACTCGACTGAAGCCGAGGTTTATATTTCTTATCCCTTGTCTTTTAATTCAATATAAGAGTATAATTACCAGTCAACACATATTAAAATAACCAATGTAGCAATCCTATCACCGATTCATTCAATGAGAAGTGCAAAACATACATATATGGAATTTTTCATAAACAGATGTGGTGGGACATATTTAGATTCACTTATTCACAACATACATGCAATAGACATAAACACATTCATTAATGACACAAAGAGACAATAGTTAACATGGAAACCCATTTGGGAAAAACCAACAAGGCGCTCTTCATCTGGCATGAGAAATATGTTAGCACATTTTGTCTGTGCACTCAGCTTGTGGACTCTTCTCTAGGTATTTTTTACAACTCATACAGATTTCTCTCCCCTCATGCTCTCTAGTTTTGGTTCTAGACACTTCTTCTCTTCTTCACTCTTTTGTTAGTCCTCACACAGTCGGGATCGTTCCTCTAGCTACAACCACTCCCTTCTTCTCTTCTCTAATTACACAGTGGCTTAACCAACCAACTGACTACTTCGCTAAAAAAACAATCGATAACCAATGTCAGTCCCACACACTTCTTGGTTTTGCCCTTTTATAAGCTTCTACATATCCTAATCAACCGTCTCTTTTCTGTTCTCCGAAAGGCTGTCATTTCTATTCTCGTACTTTCAGTTAAAACTGAAAATAGGCATAATTAGCCCAAAATACAATTATGATTTATTACCAAAAGTGTGCTTTATTCTAACTAACTCCTTACCCATGATCAATCGAGCTGTCCTTTTCAACTGCTATGCTCTTCTGCTGTCATGGTTTCTTTCATCACGGCATCACCGATCTTTCTGTCGGGGCTTCTTTTATCGCAACTTCTCTTCCATCACAACTCTTCTTCCATAGCATCTCTTCCTTTATGTCTTGCGACAAGATTCTTTATCTTCCTGAACAAAATTCTGGGTAAATTCTACTTAACTTTTACTAGGGACAACAGGCCCCCAACACTCACCTATGGATCGTACCGAGCCACATTAGTCTGAAACCTCCATTGTTACAACCTTACTTTGAAAATCCTGAAATATTTTCACTATCCGCTCAGTCTCCTCTTGTACTTCTACTTTCGTCTTCTTCAAATTTTCCACAAGTTCAGAACTGACGTGTTTTGAAATTGTAAGTATTGCCGACTCTACTGCTTGTCAAACTTTTTGGTGTACATGTTGAATAATACTTTTAATTTTATTTTCCTATGCTTACAGTTCTACGACCCTGTCAATCCTCTTTTGTTGTTGTGTTTGCAGTGGTTCAACCTGTTATTGTATCTTCTTCATGTCGACAGACTTAGCCATTTTCTCTACTAATGGAAGCTTCTTTATCTCATTCTTCAGCTGGTTCACCTCTATCTCGGAAGTGCACGGTTTTTCTATGACTTTCTCTAACTCTTCATCTTCAATCAAAGATTCCCATGTCTAAGAAACTTTCTCGAATGCTTTGGCACAAAGTGCCTCTGCCTCTTCTATTCTTTTCATAGCTTCTGCTGATGCTTTTCTTCTCTCTTCCAGTACTTCTGGAGGTGTACTGGATTTCACTTGTAATTCCAACACCATGACTTTCTTACATAGGTTCTCTGCAATCTATCCAAGTTGAAACACTTTGGCTTCTGCAAACATCTCATGGGTAATGCCTTCATCAGTAAAAATTTTGCAAGCAAGTGTTATGGCTGCATCGATCCAGTGCATGTTCTCCTCCCAGGTCTTAGCTTTCTACTCTGCTTCTTTGATTGTTTTCTTCATCTTATGAACAATCTTGCTTGATGCTCTAACCTGATTGACCAATGCATCCTCTTGGTTCTTAATTTCTGTGACTATAGTTCTCCGTTAGTGAAACAATATTTCCAATGCTCATAATGATAGATTATGTTAGAGGTTGCAACATGTAACTGCTCCAGACTTATAGGATTACTTTTAGAGAACCTTATATTTTTGTTCATAGCTTTTTTGGCACCCCTGCTTCATGAATTTGATCATCCTTCGTTGTCATGTACTTCGCTGCCACAACACTTGGCTCCAATTTGTCTTCCGGTCTTTTGAATCCTTCATAATTTATCTCATCAACATTGTCCAATCCCTTTGTTGTCCAATTTTTCTTTTGATTAAAACAAAAGTTCATCGACATCACCAAATATATCCTTAGCTTCTTGTAAGGTTAAGGGTGAAGTCGCAGGATCTTACCATTATTCATAGTTATCCAAACTCCTTTCATATGGTCGGTGCTACCAGTGGGTACCTTGCATTCTTGGTGATTCATATCTTAGTCACATCAATTGGTCTAGGAAAAACGTAGTCTGGCAGCATGCTTGTGGAGCCTAGTTCTTTAACTTCTGGTGGTGTTGTTGTTGCTTTCTTGCGACTACTAGACCGTTTCCTCTTTGACATGTCAAGTGGGTTTCACCGTAACCTCAGTTTAGGGATGAATGGTATATGTTCAGCTTATTCTGCAACCATGGTTAGCGGTGGAACAAATGCAACAGTTTCTTCTATAATTGGCGTCATTGAAGGTGTCTCAATGTTAGATTATTCAATAGTTCTTGTACTGGAGATTAAGATGACCATATTTTGTGAAAAATCACCTCGACTCTTATAATTGCAGACACAACAACTCAGTTTACTCATTCAGGTGCAAACATAATGAATAAAACTTCGGTGTGAAGATGATATGCATTCACCTGTTCAACCAGTCTTTCCTTCACATGAGTAAGCAATAAATTGGAAAGGTGGAAAAAAATTTCATCACATGGGTCAATCATTTAAATTATTACAAGGAAATCGCCACTCAACCGCCGCTTTCCTGTCACTTCAGCGGTAGTTATTATGCAATAATGATGGAAGTGACCAAAAAATATACAACCTAAATATCCCGTGTCCTTAATTCAACTACGACCAATTGTATTTTTGCAACCAAATTGCCTCATGGGACAACTTGTTTATTCCTATGACAGGTATTTATCCTTGGACACATTTCTTTCCTTGCGACAGATGAAGAGTATGTGACATTATTTTTCTTCCACGACAGACAGATAGTCTACGAACACTTTTGTTTTTCCTCTAGAGACACATTGTTTGTAAGACAAAACATAAACACTCATAAATCAACATATTTTTTTTCTTTTTTTCTTTTCTCTTTATTTATTTATTTATTTCCAGTCGACCAAGCCACGACTATCCTGGTAAGGCTTTAGCCAACTTCCATTCACCAGTCCTTTGAAAGGTGTTTCATCTAATTTCTGTGATTGTACTGCACCTCCTTCAATGATTTGAATGACAACATAAGTCCCCAACCAATGTGTTTTCATCTTTCCAGGATGCTTTAATAACTTACTATCATAAAGGAGGACAAGTCATTCAACCAAAAATTGCTTATTCTTAATGTGTCGGTCATGCTATACTTTATGTTGTTCCTTCTCAACATTTTGGTGATAACCTGTGGCGAAATGTTCTTCCTCCAACTGCACAAGTTGCGACAATATTTCTTTGACAACACCACTGTCATTCATTTCAGTAATTGTAGTAATTCTTAAACTGGGTATAATGTAATCCATCAACATAACAACCTCTTGTCCATACACTAGTCGGAATGGAGTTCGGCCTGTCAACTTCTTACGGGTCATGTGATATGCCCACAGTACTACAAAAATTTCCCAGCCATCTCTTTGAACATTACAAATATTTTTCAATGTGTTCTCCAATATCTTGTTGAATGATTTGACAACATCATTCACTTGTGGGTGGTATGGTGTTGTCTTCCTATTTTGGATCTAGAATTATTCAGTTAATTCTTCGATCAACTGATTGAAAAAGTGTGTGCCCTGATCACTTATGAAAATCTTAGGGCATCTGAATTTAGTCACAACATTGTTGAACAAAAATTTGGCAGCAATCGCAGCTATACAATCCTTTACTAGCGCTACTTTGTCCCACCTAGTCAGGTAATAAGTCGCATTAATAATGTATCTTGCACATGTTTGTTTTCCTAGTGGGTTAATAGGCCGATAAAATCAACAACCCATTTGTCAAATGCCTACAAAATTATCTAAGGTACTAGCAGTATTTCATCTCATCGCGATGACTTTCCAGTTCTCTAACATATATCACAGTTGCGACAATATTCTCTAGCATCCACATACAAATTGGGCCACCACAATCCTGCTTGCAATATCTTTCACATTGTGTCTTTTCCAGCATAATGGCCTCCTGTGACACCAACATGCGCTTCAATCAATATCATTATTCGCTCATGTTTCAATACATAGTGACAAAGAATTTCATCTGGTCCTATTTTATATAGTTGTTCAGTTATCAATTGGAAATTTGCAGCTCACACCACTAATTTTTTTTTACGCAGTACTAAATCCTCCTGGTGCATATCCCGTACTCAAGAAATGTCTAATATCTTTGTAATTATTATCAAACATCATTATCACAAATAATTGCACATCAGGAAGAGTATCGTCAAGGTTCACAGGTTCTTCTCCACTTTCAAGCCATGATAGGTGGTCTAGTCCTAAGTTTAGTCGACCTGGCTTAACAATAACTTCAAAATCAAACTCTTGGAAAAGGAGGAGCCAACAACAAACATTCCCCACCAACACTGGCTTGTTCACTAGGTATTTCAACGCTGAATGGTCTGTGAACATATTGAAATTTCCACCTAATAATTAGTGTCAAAATTTCTGCAGTGCATACACCATAGTTAAGCATTCTCTTTCAGTCACAGTGTAATTATTCTCTGTTGTTGATAATTTCCTGCTAGCAAAGGATGATAGGATGATGAATCGATCCTTCACCAGGATGCACAAGTACAATGTCGATTGTGACATACAATGCATCGACATGTACATGAAATTCATTCTTCTAGTTTGGAAAAAGTATGGGTGTTGTGACTATCATGTTCTTCAGGAGGTCTAGACTTTCTTGGCATTTTTCTATCCGCTAGAACTTAATATCCTTTTTAACAATTTTTCCATTGGAGCAGTCACCTATGCATATCATTTTATAAATTTTCGATAGTATCATGTATGTCCTAATGTCTTTCTTAGTTGCTTCACTGTCACAGGGGGTGGTAGGTCGACTATGATCACAATTTTAGCAGGGTCAACCAGGATTCCATTGCTGTAAACTACATGGCCCAATGAAATTTGAAAAGGGAACAAAAGATACATTTATTTAGATTAAGCGAAATTTGATAATGTCAACATCGTTCCAGCATCATTCCGAAGCTCTCAATGTGATACTTTATGAGCCCAAACACCATCCAGTAATTGAATTAGACCGCAAGAAACTTATGAATAAAATCCTTGAAAGAAACCACTACTATCCTGGAAAAGATAGTAAGAGAATTATTGAGTCCAAAGGGAATTACTGTGTATTGAAAACATCCCCACTCCATCGCAAAGGTTGTCCTGTGTCGATCTTCCTTCGCAATTCTGATCCGATGGTAGCTAGAGAACCCATCAGTAAATGAATAAAATTATTGTCCCATGACACTTTCTAATACCTCACATGTAAACGGAGTCGAAAACGGGTCATGTAAGCAGGAGTCGTTCAACTTTCTTAGGTCGAAGCAGATGCATACTTCACCGGTAGTTTTCTTATCTTGCACTATACTATCGGGCCGATCCACTCAGATTCTTCAACTGGTTTTATGATACAAGCATCTAGAATTCAATCTAATTCTGTCTTGACATTTTATTTATACCGCAGATTTAGTCAGTATGGTCGTTGCTTCACAGGATTTGCGTCAGGATTTAACTGTATCTTCATCTCTCCAAGGTCTCCAACAATCCCCTTCATCTCTGGAAAAATTTATAGGGAAAAAATCCTAGAATTCATGTAGTAGGTTTGTGATCTTCCCCACCATTTCATCATCCCAATAATATCTAATATTGGCAAACTTTGGATTCTTTAGAGATATAATGTTTACTTTCTTGGTTTTTAATGGATTTAGGAACTGGTTACTTGAAATACCAAATCCTTCCATCGCACGAGTATCTTCATACTCTAAGATGTTTGTGTCTCATGGGTTATCATATTTAGTTTAACTTGTCACATTATAACACTCCATCCATTGTTAGGTTGTTGCATTGATATGATTAAAGTGTGAAATCGACATAGGGATATCTTCAAATATCTTCGTCTTGATCACTTGCAACACAACATCAGTCGAAGGATGATCATCGACAAACTCGAATGTGCATGTAAATATAGAAGCCACTTCATCCCATTCAAGAGTCCCTTGTCGTAGCTCAATTGACATGTACCAATGCCTTGGTATCATATCCAGTGTATGCACAAAATGATGTACTCATTCCCGTTGTAGGCATGCCTCCCATGTCGCATGACAATATTCAATGTGCTCAACAGAATTAGTCAATCCTGTGTACTTATGACCATAATAACTGATCTTCTCTGCAAATGATATCTCCATCAATTTTCAACATTGAGGCCAGTCTAAGATAGATTGTTTATGTGTGGCCCACCATTTGGCAGGTGTAGCTTTCAGTTCAATGTCAAGAGCGAACAAGCGCTGACATGATAGGAAGAACTTTCCACTGATTTGCTAACCGAAGCTAGACATGAGACCATATGAGTCTTGGATTTCCCATGCTCTCCCATGTTTTTCTAGTCAGAATGTTGGCATCAGAGCCTAATTCCACAATAATATAATGCATATCATAATCTCGTATTTGTGCATTCATCCTTAGTTAGCGAACATTATTCAGTCTTTTCCCGATATGATTAACCCTTTTTTTTTTGTTCACACCTTTTCTTGGGGTTCTTCTATCAAATCTATCAATTCCATGACAATATATTTAACGTGTATTAGAGTTAATAAAATTTTAAATAATTCTTTTAGTTTACTAACGTTTCCTATTGGTTGCTTTCAAAGTAGCTGGTCAAATCTATCAGGAATCGCCAATTGGTCTTCCAGAAGTTGATGCTTGATTTTTGTTGACAAATTCTTGTCACACATCTAAGAATACTTCCTTTTCTTTTTGGACTTCGAATGGTGATTTCTTTTGTGCTGTTGGTCGCACCTGCTGTTGTCCATATAGTGCTTCTTGATTTTCTCCCGTCGCAACACCTCCTCTTGTTACGACAACAATATGTGGATCCCTTGGTTCAACATAAATCTTTTGGATATTCTGATTGGGGTTTGGATTGGGATTCTGCGGTGGATTAAGATTTCCCACATTCCTATCCTACCACTTTGCAATCAACTACAGACATTGCTCGACAATATGATCAAAATATTTGCAATACAAACATGTCATAGAAGGACTTGTGCAGTCCCTGGAAAAATGTACAAGCTTCCCAATTATAACATATAATTTGGCCTCTTTCGAGACTAAATCCTCCTCCTTATCCTTGACCTCTAAAATTTCCACCCCATCTGGGTTGAGGGTATTATTGTTGTAGATATTGGTTCTTAAGATATTGATCCTATGGATATTGAACCTGAGTCTACTCAGCCTACAATTATTTTTCGTTCTTCTTTAAATAGGTATCAATAGTTTTCTTCTGCAGCAGTTGATATGCTATGCAGTCTTTCTCATCATGGCCTACTGATTGTTAAAATTTGCAGTATAAACTAGCCAGGGCACTTACAATCTTCTATAAGGACAAACTCTCTTGTTATCGATGGTTGTTGGAGCAGGGTCCCGCAGCTACAGAAGAAGCTGCTAGTTTAGCGGAGAGATAAGTTTTGGCGGAAAGAAGATAAGACAGAGCTACGACGCCGTAGCATGTTTCCAGCTGCAGAGCAGAGCTGGAAACCATGACTTTAAGATAGAAAAGTCAAGAAAGGAAACGGTACCTGAGCGGTCGAGAAGAGAGAGCTCACCCACTGCATTGAAGGCAGCGGCGGAAGACAGGAGGGCTCAGTGACCCTCATAAAGGAGAAGGAGCAACGAGGCTGAAGCATTGAAGACGAAGGACAGAAAAGAGAAGCGGTGCATAGTACCCATGATCAGTGCCGGGAAGCATGGAAGACTGCAGAGAAATGTGGTGTGACGGAAAGTGGCTACCTCAAGTACAGATATGGCCGACTGTCACTAGTTAGGGTTTGGGTTACTGTTGGGACAGGCCCACAGTGTTGTAATGGAAAGACCTTCAGGATGCCTATAAAAGGATATATTTTGTATTGTAAAAGGGTTGGTCAGTTAGTTGAGTCATTCAGTCGTAGTAGTGTTTTGCAGACCATTAGACTGTTGTAAAAGCTGAGCTGTGGTTCTGTTATTAGCGGTAGCAATCTTACTGTAACCAGTAGCTGGCTTATAGAGCATAGATGTAACAATCCGCAGGGATCAATATAGAGGGAAGAGTATATTGTAGGAGAGCAATTTAGAGAGAAAAGAGATCTAAGAGAGAAGATCTTGAGTTGCATATTCGGTGCAGCAGAACTGTGTTTTACCTTCCCCTGAGCTATAAGAAAAACACAGTTCTGTGGACGTAACTTCCATCCTGGAGGTGAACCACGTTAAAATCATGTGTTATGTGATTGGATTATTTGCTATGTTTACTTATGCATTTCACAGTCATTTTATGGATTTTGGTTACAGTTTAATGAATGAATGTGTTAATCAGTTCACAGTAATATAGAAGGAAAAGTATAAATCAGAGTCTTTGGCATGTTGTATGTGGTTCATTTATGCTTTGCGTAAACAGTCACTGGTTGCAGTATTGAATAGCCTTGTATGTTAAGTCTTGCACGTCGACACGAGCAATGCAAAGGGCGCTAAACCGCGGAGGTAGGATATCACAGAGAGGTGATATTGCATCGGCAGAGGAGCTACGGTGCACGATACCGTAGGTTGAGGACTTAGCGTTGGGCAAGAGCTGCGTGTCGCACGGTGCGCGGCGATGTGGTAAGGTTGGAGATATCGCGACTCAGGGAAAGTGCACGACATAGAGAAGGACAGCACAGCGGTATAAAGGTATACCTCGCGGCTAGAAGAGCTGTGAGACGAGGAGGTCACGCGACGCGCAGAGGAAGATACCTCGCAGCTAGAAGAGCTGCGAGCTACAAGTAGGATTGCCGCAGAACCTGGTCCAAGACACTTGAGTCCTTGGCCAACCCATTAGAATCACCTCGGGTGAGACTTCAGGCCGCTTTGCGGTGTGTCGCCGAAAGGGACGGTGAGCTAGGGGTGTTGTTGGTTGATTATAGTAAATCCGGGTCTGCCCGCCATAGCCAAAAAATGGTTCCGTTGCCGGTTTTGAACAACTGAGCGCTAATGTTCTGTTGGCATCCTACTAGAGAAGAGTTTCACCAGTGGCTGGATTCAAACTTAAGGGAGTTTTCCAAGAAAGAAAACCGGAGCCCTAAATTGAGCACAGAGGACTGGTTACAAAAGCATATCGCTTCAGATATACACGCGATATTTTTTGCAACCTATGGAAAAGAGCTTTACGACTGGTTATCAAAGTTGACAGATAGGAACATATTCAAAAAGAAGAGAAACATTGTCTGGACACCAGAGCTGATTCAGACCGTGCAGAACCTTGACAATCCCATTACGAGAGCAGTGGACTTCTGGCTTGCGAGTGTGCTAGGAGGCTTTGTTACATAATTTGCAGTTGACCAGAGAAAAAGCTTCAGCGAGGCTGAGCGGTACTTCTTCAAAGGATATTTTGGTAAGTACCTAAAATCTCTAAACTTGTCCATTAAGATGCTGCTACATGAAAAATGAGTAATGGACATGATTTCAGATGAATAAGTAAAGATAGTAATGTCACAAGAGTTTGAAAGTGATTTTGATGACATTGGACGAACACGTAGTGGCAAGAAATATAAAGCAGCTTTCGGCTCTCCCGTATTTGGAGATAGTTCAGACAATATTAGGCAACCGAGTCCTAGTACCACAGAAGAACCAGAGGGGGGTATCCCTTACCATCCCTATACCCCATAGAAACAGACCGGGACTCAGAGTAATCCCGTAGGTACTCCATCTAGTAGCTCACAGACAGTACCTACTACAGCTACATCACCTTCACCTACACCGCCGAGTGGTAGTAATCCAGTCAATCAGAACCCACTGCAGAGAAATAGAATGGGAGATGACATGAAGCTACCTACCTTTAAGGGTACAGGAGAAGAGGACCCGGAACAGCGTTGGTTTCTATGCAAAGCCATGTGTACCATCAAAACAATCAACGAAGATAACCTTAAACTTGTACAGTTGGTCACCACACTCAGAGATCGAGCTTTAACATGGTACATAAAGTATACTACAGTACCCAAGACACTTGCCCAGGTCAAGAACGCCATGATTAAAGAGTTCAAGAAACCTAAGTCTGAGTCTCAGTGCATAATAGAACTCAAGGATATTAAGCAGCTACCATCAGAATCAGTATGGGACTTTGACCAGAAATTCAAAGCTCTTATAGACCAAGTAAGCTTTGAGTTTGCGCCGGAGCAGCATAAGGAATGGTTTATTGCAGCACTGCTCCCTCACATCAGATTGCCACTAATGCAGCAGAAACTCTAGACGCAGGATGACGCGTTGGAGATGGCAATGAAGCTAGAAGCTTCACCCTTAGCTGAAACCAGTGCAGGCATGACAACTCTACAGAACTAGTTGGCCAACCTCACGTTACAGATACATGAACTTAAGAAAGGAAAAGAGGTTATGCAAGACATATGATGCTTACAATGTAAAGCACAGGGTCATACCAAAGACAATTGTCCAGTCTTTGCAGAATATTTAGCGTCAGGGGCTCCTAACCCCTTACCACGAACGCAAGGGCCATGGTGTGAAATATGCAAAACACAAGGACATCCGCCTCAGCAATGCCCTTTTCTTCAGAAGTATGTACAGACACCTAAGAACCTATACTGTGTCTTCTGCAGCTCTGTTGAACATAATGAACAGGATTGCTGAGCCTATGATCTCATGTTAGATAGAAAATATGACGTATACAGAGTCTAGTCAGAAACACAGGGTCCAGCAGCAGGACCACAGCCTGATCCGGCTTACGGTGGCCGTGGAGGAGGATTCAGAGGACGAGGCCGTGGAGGAGGCTTTGCACGAGGAGAAGGTTTTGGCCGCGGTCGCGGACCAATCACTTGTTATAACTGCAGAGTTGTAGGACACTATGCTAGGGACTATCAAAGCCCCACTATCACTTGTAACTACTGCAAATCTTATGATCATACCATCGAGGAGTGTCCTACCTTAATAGCCAAGATCAAAGACCCCAAGCCAGCAGTACACCAGAACATCCAGCTTATTGCTGCTGAGCAGGCAGAGCCAGAACCAAGAGTTAATATTGTGACTCATAGCGGTGTTTCTACTAGTAGGACATCGCAGGAGACCGAAAAGAACACAAGTCAGGAGTGGGTGCGCAGAGCTCCTGGTAAAGCAACAGCACTCGACCTACAGAAGAATAAAGAGACATTTCATGAAGCCAAGGCTTCCTTTAATGAACCTACGCAATCAGGATTGCAGGTACCGCCGTCTAGGGGCGTACCGCAGCAAGCACCTTGTGGCGATAGCCCTGAACAGATACCGCAGGCTACCACATCGAGGAGATGCGATGAGGATGAATCGACAGGAAGCGTACAATCCTTCCCGCGCAGTTGCTTGAAACTCATGAGAAATGAAAAAGCTATCGGCGAGCTACAGCGCATCATAGATCAGTGTCAGCAACCTTCTCTCTCGGGCAGTGCACACCGCGCTGTTCATAATATTACAGGACATACCAAGACCGGAAGGGAGTTGAAGCTCACAGCACAGATTGGAGAGTTTGAAATGGACGAAGTCGTCTTAGATCTAGGATCAGAGGTGAATGTTTTTACTAAGCAGACATGGGAACAGATGGGTAGCCCCCAGTTAGTCAGATCGCCTATCCACCTGAGATTAGCTAATCAGCAGCGAGTATCACCATTGGGTCGACCGCCGCAGGTGCCAGTTGACATCGACAGAGTTCGCAGTTTTGCGGACTTCGAGGTTATAGAAATCATTGGCGACAGTAGACCGTATCCAGCATTATTAAGTATCGATTGGGCGATCGGTAGCAAGGCTGTCATCGACCTAAAGAGAAGACAAATGACCTTTGAGGATTCGCAGATCCGGGTCATCGCGCCGCTGGATCCTCACCAGGGTCCTAGATACATTGAACCTATCTGAGCAGAGGAGGAGGCACAAAACTTGGATAGTCTCTACCAGATGACTGTGAACTAGAACGACTACATCAATCCAACCATAGAAGGGAACATTAGTTGGCGATGCGACAACTCATGCGCATCGGATTCCAATGTTGGTCTAGAGAACTGGCAGAATAGACTTTACGAAGTCTCAGCGCACAAATGTGCATTTATGAGTAAGTCACTGCGATGGATTGGCGCGGAGATCACTGAGATTCCATCATATCATGGTCTGACAGATATCCAGGACTTCCTTGAGTAGTTTGAGCAACAGATTCCTTACGAGCAAAGGATCGTAGCTATGGACCTTGCAGTACGAGCCACACCTGCAAGATGGTGGTATGCGCATAAAGAGAATATCGCATCATGGGATGATATTAAAAGATTGATGGAGATCAGATTTTCTGTCGACAGAGAGTATGTCCAGCAGAAGTACACAGGAGAAACAGATCCCAGGACACACATTTAGACATGTGAACAGAACTGGTCGGACATTCCTGAGGATGAATGGGTTCACAGATTCATTCACACATTGGACAAAGTTCCAAGGAACTGGTACACAGAGACCGAGTTGCGCAAGGGGACGACCACATGGTCACTTATGACAAACAGTTTCCTACTCACCTTCGCATTTGAATCAGAACATCCAAGTGTTGCCCAGTCCCTAGACATAATCAAGATCAAGATATTTGAGGACTGTACCATCTCAGTGCAGGCTCAACCTGAGTGGGCCAACCAGTTGCAAGACGCGCTTGAGTGCTATAATTTCGCAGTAAAGCCAGACAATGAAGATAAGGATGAGGATGAGGATCCTTGCAACACCAACATTCCGGAGTCAGAAGGGACTCGCGATGTTGGGGGACCACAGTTAGAGATTCCAGCAATCACCGAACCTATCAAGATTAAAAAGATCAATATTGGCACAGATGCAGAACCTAAGTTTGCCTCTATTGGAGACTATTGGAACGATGAAACAGTCGGACAGATTGCAGAATTGTTACATGACTATCAGGACCTATTTCCCACCAAGTTCACAGAGATGAAGGGAATAGTTGGAGACCTTGGAGTTATGAGGATACCACTGAAGGAGGATGCTAGACCAGTCAAGCAGCGCCCATATAGATTGAATCTACGCTACAAAGAAAAAGTAAAGGACGAAATTGATAAGATGCTAGCAGCAGGAATCATTGAGCCGGTAGAAGAAAGCGAATGGGTTAGCCCCATGGTCGTGCAAGAGAAGAAAACAAAAGGGGAGATCAGGATCTATGTCGATCTGTGCAAGCTCAACGATGCATCGCTTCACGATCCATTTCCGATACCGTTCACTGATGAGGTATTAGACAACATGGGAGGACATGAGGTCTACTCCTTCACTGATGGATTTTCAGGCTACCATCAGATCATAATACATCCAGAAGATCGATCCAAGACCACCTTTGCAACAGAATGGGGCTCGTTCCAGTATACGGTAATGCCCTTTGGTCTTAAGAATGCACCAGCTATATTTTCTAGAGTAGTAGTTGCTGTATTTAATGAATACATTCATAAATTCTTAGAAGTATATTTTGATGATTGGATTGTATTTGGACTAATCAACAAGCATATAGGAGACTTAAGACTGATGTTAGAAAAATGTAGGCAGTACCAGATTTCTCTAAACTTGAAGAAATGTATATTTTGTGCACCATTTGGTATTTTGTTGGGTCACATTGATTGTAGACAAGGCTTGATGGTAGATCCCGCGAAGATCGCCATCATTGTAAATATTTCAGCACCCAACTCAGTCAAGCAACTAAGGACAGTACTTGGTCATACTGGGTACTACAGAAATTTCATCAAAGGCTACGCAAAGATTACAGCACCAATGGAGAAATTTCTAAAGAAAGATGTAAAATTCCTATGGAATGAGGAATGTCAGCAAAGTCTAGAAACACTTAAAGAAAAGATGGTTACAGCACCCATCTTAGTATTTCCAGACTGGACTAAGCCATTTCATGTACATGTGGATGCGTCTGGCATTGCATTAGGGGTTGTTTTAACACAACCAGGAGAAGGAGACATCGACCATCCTATCACATACTCCAGTAGAAAGCTCTCGACAGCTGAAAAGAACTACACCACAACAGAAAGAGAAGGCCTAGCTATGGTGTACGCGCTGCAGAAGTTCAGGCACTACCTGTTGGGTGCCTCGTTTAAGATGTTCACTGACCATTCCACGTTAAAATATTTGGTCAACAAGCCAGTGTTAGGGGGGAGAATCTGCAGATGGTTACTCCTCTTTCAGGAGTATGATTTTGAAATCATTGTGAAACCAGGAAGACTGAATATCGGACCTGATCATCTGTCGCGAATAGACTCAGGAGAAGAGCCAAGTAACCTAGATGACAATTTGCCAGATGCGCCATTGTTTTCTATCCAGATCGCAGATGAGTACTATGCCAATATTATTCAATTTCTCACTACAGGAGTAGCACCTGATGAGCTTACTAAGCAGCAAAAGAAGCAGTTGGTTGTTAAAGCAGTAGACTTCGCCCTTATTGCAGGACACCTATACAAGTTAGGTCCGGATGAAGTTCTGCACAGATGTGTGATGTTGCATGAAAAAGACGCTATTATCAGAGAGGCACATTCAGTAACCGTAGGAGGTCATTTCGCAGGAAAGCCGACTGCGCAGAAAATCCTGGAGGCAGGATTATGGTGGCCTACGTTGCATAAAGACACCAAGGACTTCTGCAGATGCTGCGATATATGCCAAAGGGTAGGAAAACCCTCACGACGCGATGAAATGCTGCTGCGACCGCAGGTCACACTGCGCGCATTTGACAAATAGGCTATAGATTTTGTGGGTCCTATCAACCCACCAGGAAAGCACACTGGTGCAAGATATATTATCACTGGAACAGAGTACCTCACCAGATGGGCAGAGGCCAAAGCCGTAAGAAATTGTGATGCTGCTACAGCCGCACAGTTCCTTTTTAAAAACATCATCAGTAGATTTGGATGCCCAGTAATTTTGATGAGTGATCAAGGCACACACTTCTTGAACAACACTATTGAGGCATTGACAGAAGAATTTCAGATTCAGCACCATAAGAGCACTCCCTACCACCCACAGGCGAATGGTATAGTGGAGGCCTTTAATAAGATTTTAGAAAATGCTCTTACTAAGATCTGCAACAGCCAAAGGAACAATTGAGACCTTAGAGTTAACGCTGTATTATGGGCATACAGGACCACATGCAAGAAACTTACGGGACACACACCTTTCAGCTTGGTGTATGGACAGGAGGTTGTTATGCCTATGGAGTATATTCTTCCCAGTTTAAGAATCGCTCAGATTACCAGGATGACTGATACAGACACAGTGGAGGAAAGGCTAGCACAGCTGCTTGCCTTAGAAGAAGACAGATTCATCGCCGGATTCCATCAGAAAGTGCAGAAGGCACGAGAAAAAGCTTGGCACGACAGACACATTAAGAGCAAGACTTTTCAGATCGGAGATCTAGTGCTCCTCTATGACAGCAAATTCATTAAGTTTCCAGGGAATTTCAAGACGCATTGGCTGGGGCCATATCAGATACAGCAAGTCACAGAGGGAGGTGCCGTTCAGCTCAGCCAGCTGAATGGGGAGCTTCTTTCCACATGGATCAATGGCAGTAGGCTTAAGCTCTATAGTGATAGCCACCCCTCCTCTCAGCCCTAGCTTAGCCAGTTTATGGTGGTGCAGATGTCCATTGTAGTTGAAAAGAGGCATCGCACCGGGAATTAGTCTACACCGGCAGGTATTTTCTAAAGTAGGAAGAATCGCACAAGGTCGGTTCTCAAAAAAAAAAAAAAAAAAAAAAAAATTGTTTTACGCAGGTGATGCGGAGTCGCATCGCGGGCCACATATTCAGTTTTGCAACCGACAGAGGGCCAGTCAAGTCAGCATCTGACAGGTAGTTAATGAGGTAATGACCGGTATATCTTACCGTAGATTTGGCAGCAGTAAAATAAATTTTTCCAGATTTGGTAAATCTACGACGAGACCGATGCCTGTACACACACATTCCGAGGGAAATTCGATCGGATTTCCGCATTTATGAAGGAACGGATGACGGGTGTGGTCTTGTCCAGGCATTGATGATGACCGACGGGCTCAGTCTAGATGACCGTTGCGTCTGGGATTATCATATTGGGCATAAAAGCAGAAAGTATCCAATTGGGACGGTTACGTTTTGCAGAAAAACCGAGAGCTGTAGAGTGCATTGTTAAGAGTTCTCTGTCCAAAGCTAAGTGGTTACAGAGTGCTGTGATTTTCAGAAGTTGCAGCCATTGCACGTCCACCGTTTTACACTGAGTGGGTTCTGTCCGAGGACGAACCTCTAGAAAACATTTTGAGAAGATTTCAGCATCACGGGCGAGCAGGTGTTATGACGACGCCATCCAAGGGTGCTCCGCCAAGTTCGTCACAGCCCAGACAGCAACCACAGACGAGGAGCCAATCTCAGGTCAATGATGAATCCGGTTCAGAGCATGAGGAAGAAGTTCATAGCACAACAGACTACATGATACCACGAGTTGAATGCGCACCAAAGCCAAGAATTCCTAAGAATGCTAAGTATACTGTTCCCATACCACCCATTGAGTCTCGAGTAAAGGAAAATGGAGATCTAGTAGGATATGCTGCTCTTGTTAAATTTGTAGATTATAACCTAGGAGATGGTAAGACATACCCTCAGTTCAAGTCGGACAACTATCTAAAGATTGAGAAGAACCCAAGGATAGGGAGAGATGAATGTGCTCCCCTACCGCATGTCCAGATTCTTGAGCGGTCGGGTCTGCTCAATTTGCTGAGATTACCTCATTTTGGACGGGGTGCAGAGGTTAATGCCGTGGTGCGCATTTTAATTTCTTGCGTACACGGAGGGTACCTCTAGTTAGGCAACAAGGTCGACCTGAACGTCGATTTGATACATTGTATCACCGGCCTGTCCAAGACGGGTAAACACACTGATATACAGACAGCAGGAAAAACCAAGGACTCCAAGTTACCACAAGCCCTAGTAACTAAGTATCAGCTTCAGAGAGGAGGACGGGCTTATGACATCTCAAGCATAGCAAATGAGACACTTAGATTCACCGCCAGTCTGCTCGCGGGCAGACTGCTAACCAAGGTTTGACCAAAGGAAGTTACAGGATCCGTAATTCACCTTGCCATACAGGTCACAGAGGGGGAACAGTTCAATTGGTCTCTATTCTTATTAAATATGCTTCAAGCAGATTGCTTGGCAGCTCAGGATGAAGCAAACCACCCTTTCCATTTCTCCTGGTTTCTTATACTTTGTGCATTTGTCGGATGGAAGGAGCCGGCCCATACCCAGTTTCCGTAGATAGCAGGTGGCGCGCCCAGAGGAGTGCGCTATGACAGCTTATGGGAGACCAATAGCCCCGCCAAGAAAACGGTCAATGCGATGGTATTCCACGACTACTACAAGCTGTTGATGAAGGTCATTCAAGAGACACCATGGCTCAGCACGGAGACTATGGACATATACGATAGCCGTCTTAATTTTATGGCAGACAGCCATTTAATCTATCTGCAACTGAAAAGGACTAAGCGGGATGATTGGGCTCCTAACTCGTTTAGGATGACAGCACGGGACGTCGAAGGAGTCACAAGAGACTTCGACAACCAAGGGAAGCAGGAATATGAAGATACTGCACCACTATCATCAGACACTGCACAGACAGAACCCCAGGACAAGGACAAAGACAAATTAGACACCCAGACGCAATCTTCAACAGAAGCACCACTACCAAAGAAAAAGAGGAAAATTCCACAGCAAGTGCCAACAGAGGCACAGACGACAAAGAGCGAAGAAGAAGGGCCACCAGAGGCACAGCAGAGGAAAAACCAGAAAACCTCAAAGCCAGTTCCGAAGACCGCATTGACAGATGATGACTATGAACTCATCGCAACAAGGACGTGTGACACATTGAAGGACTCCCTTGAGGTAATGAAGGAGTCACAGGGAAAGAGGCAGAGTGCAGTAGAAAAACAGCTTCTAGACTTAAAGTTAATTACCGAGAAGACTGCCAAGATGCACATTCCACCGGTAAAGGCGACCGCTGGAGAAACTTCGACATCGTCGATGTCCCGCGAGGAAAGCTTAGCAAAAGATCGCCTCAATACTGTGTTAATTCCACCAGGGAGTATCCGATTCCCTGCGAAAATGAAGGACCCACCAGCTCAGTTTAGACAACCCATCGAGGTTAACCTTGCAGAGTTTCATATTGACCAGCTGCAAATGATCCAGCAACAGCTAAGTGCCGAGCTCAGGAATAGAGAGCTCGAGACTTACAAGCAGAATACGTAGCTGAAGCAACAGAATGTAGCACTTGCTATCAGTGTTCGGAAAAAGGCAGACGAAGTACAAACATATGAGGAAAGAGAGCAAGATATTTCTCAAGTTTTGCAGAGCATTGCATTGGAACTGCCCCAATGTAACATTGAGTTCGCCTTACCAGTTCCGCAAAAGCTAAGAAGAGTAGCAGACAGAGCAAAGGATCTGGAAGAAATTGTGGCTAGGATGGACGAAGAAGTGGAGAGGATGAAGGCAAACCACGAAGAGCAGATCGCCGAGCTTGAGGCTCGCATATGAGACACCTCCCAGGCAGACCAAAAAGAGCGAGTAGAAGCCCTTCGACTCACTACTGAGCAGATGCAATCCCGCATCGACGAAGCACGGTTAGTACTAACCGATGCGACGAACACATGGGCCGAGTTAGATGAGCCGCCGGAGAAAGTAGAAATCCAGCAAAGTATTCAGCAGGTAGAGAATACTGCTGCGGCAATGAAAGAAGAAATTAAGGGCTTGGAAGCTCTTCAGAAGACGAGGAAGACGAAAGAGATGAATCGCTTGCAGCAGGAAGCACAGCAATTAAGAACAAAGGAGATACACATTAATGACCTGCTCCAACCATATCAAGAGCAAATCGCAGAGATAGTCGATATGGTTGAGCAGAAAGTGAAGGAGTTCACTACCACCAGAGAGAAAATTGACGCCACAGAAGACGCCAGTATTAGTCAAGCCTTGCTTGACTCGGCACGGGAGCATGTCGAAGTAATGCAGCAGGAAGTCGCAGGACTTCGAGACAGGTTGCAGAGGACTTCGCAGGAAGCCAAGGCAAAGCTACAGCAGGAGAAGCCCGCTGGTGGTGGCTCGAGGACGAGCCAAAAGTAAGTGTTAGGGGACTGTTGGAGCAGGGTCCCGCAGCTACAGAAGAAGCTGCTAGTTTAGCGGAGAGATAAGTTTTGGCGGAAAGAAGATAAGACAGAGCTACGACGCCATAGCACGTTTCCAGCTGCAGAGCAGAGCCAGAAACCATGACTTTAAGATAGAAAAGTCAAGAAAGGAAACGGTACCTGAGCGGCCGAGAAGAGAGAGCTCACCCACTGCATTGAAGGCAGCGGCAGAAGACAAGAGGGCTCAGCGACCCTCATAAAGGAGAAGGATCAACGAGGCTGAAGCATTGAAGACGAAGGAGAGAAAAGAGAAGCGGTGCATAGTACCCATGATTAGTGCCGGGAAGCATGGAAGACTGCAGAGAGCCGTGGTGTGACGGAAAGCGGCTACCTCAAGTACAGATATGGCCGACTATCACTAGTTAGGGTTTGGGTTACTATTGGGACAGGCCCACAGTGTTGTAATGGCGAGACCTTCGGGCTGCCTATAAAAGGATATATTTTGTATTGTAAAAGGGTTGGTCAGTTAGTTGAGTCATTCAGTCGTAGTAGTGTTTTGCAGACCATTAGACTGTTGTAAAAGCTGAGCTCTGGTTCTATTATTAGCGGTAGAAATATTACTGTAACCAGTAGCTGGCTTATAGAGCATACATGTAATGATCCGCAGGGATCAACAGAGAGGGAAGAGTATATTGTAGGAGAGCAATTTAGAGAGAAAAGAGATCTAAGAGAGAATATCTTGAGCTGCATATGCGGTGCAGCAGAACTGTGTTTTACCTTCCCCTGAGCTATAAGAAAGACACAGTTCTGTGGACGTAACTTCCATCCTGGAGGTGAACCATGTTAAAATCATGTGTTATGTGATTGGATTATTTGCTATGTTTACTTATGCATTTCACAGTCATTTTATAGATTTTGGTTACAGTTTAATGAATGAATGTGTTAATCAGTTCATATTAATATAGAAGGAAAAGTATAAATCAGAGTCTTTGGCATGTTGTATGTGGTTCATTTATGCTTTGCGTAAATAGTCACTGGTTGCAGTATTGAATAGCCTTGTATGTTAAGTCTTGCGCGTCGACACGAGCAACGCTAAGGGCGCTAAACCGTGGAGGTAGGATATCACAGAGAGGTGATACCGCATCGGCAGAGGAGCTGCGGTGCGCGATACCGCAGGTTGAGGACTTAGCGTTGGGCAGGAGCTACGTGTCGCATGGTGCGCGGCGATGCAGTAAGGTTGGAGATATCACGACTCAGGGAAAGTGCGCGACATAGAGAAGGACCGCATGGTGGTATAAAGGTATACCTCGCGGCTAGAAGAGCTGCGAGACAAGGAGATCGCGCGACGTAAGCAGAAGGTCGCGCGACGTGCCGAGGAAGAGACCTCGCAGCTAGAAGAGCTGCGAGCCGCAAGTAGGATTGCCGCAGAACCTGGTCCAAGACACTTGAGTCCTTGGCCAACCCATTAGAATCACCTCGGGTGAGACTTCAGGCCGCTTTGCGGTCTGTCACCGAAAGGGCTGGTGAGCTAGGGGTGTTGTTGGTTGATTATAGTAAACCCAGGTCTGCCCGCCATAGCCAAAAATGGCCTCTAGTCTAGTATATTCTACACCAAGGCATCCCTTGTGTATTTATTAGGCTCGGTGCTCTCGATGCGACTTAATTCATATATGTCGGGCAGTTGTATTTGTGGTGTCCCTCTATTATGCATATGGTACACAATATATCTTCGTCTACTTCCTTCCCTTTCTTAATATCTTGAAGTTGTAGTGTAAGGTTGGCTAGTTGCGACTATATTTGCATCATTCCGACACCAGGTTCTCGGACAGGTGAGGATTCCAATTTCATATCCAATTCCAGAGCCTTGGTCTGTGACACAATATTATGATGCATCAAGGGAATCGAGATGTTCTATAACAATGTTGTGATAAACCATTCTATGTGTTGAACGCCCGACATCTGGAAACTTACTTTGGACATAAACATCTTAAATCTCTAGTCGAAGTCCCAAACATATTCCATAGGAAATTGCTTAATTTATTTTTTCTTCGTAATTCACTGTGACTTAGATTTGGGATTTTTGATTTCATCTATTAGTCTTGCTTGAATTTGATTTAATGTTTTCTATGGGACTCCTATCGGTACCACAATTAATTTCATGTACCAATCCAATGCATGACCCCCAAGGGTTGTGATCATTTGAGCCTTCTTGATGGCTTCATCTTGGACCCGTCGCATGATCCACACAGATTCACATAGAAACCAATGTTGCTCATGGTCTTCTAATCTATTTGCATTAAATATTAGCAACTTAATATCATTCCCAACCATTATATTCATTCTTGGAATTGATTGGCTAGTGGGAATCCCCTGTCTCTTATTCCCACGACTATTGTTACTTTAATTAACAAAACCACTTGGGGATGAGTTTCTCAGGATATTACCTTTGGGTATGTATACGGGGTAGTGGGGATGGTGTACTCGTACTCTTGATCTGGATTTTCTTCTTCTTCCTCTTTTTTAGGTATAGGCTATTATTCCTCTTCATCATCGAAAGAACCTTCATCAAAGTGCGACACCAAATCATATTCCTATCCTCTGGTCCTATTGCAACTTTCTCTTCTGGTCGTAGTCCTTCTCCTTTTTCACGACCGAAATCTTCTTCCACTTCTTAGACGTCCACCTTCTAGTTTTGTCTCACTATCACCAGGAAACATCTCAACTTACTTTTCTCCATTTTTCTCAAACTTCTCTTGTGACATATCCCAGGTCTCTGTGCAAAAATCCTTATTCATCGGGCTCCATTCTTAATATGCCTTTCTCGTATACAAGCATGTTGATCCAAATACTCAAAGACTTCAAATAGTGACCTCTAGGTCCTTGGAAATTTTTTATTTCCGCCTCACTTTATGATTTTATTATGTCGACAAGAATTTCAGTGATGTATCCTACAAAAATACTGTCAACCCATATATCAACCATCGTAGATATGGGGTTGCTAATACTTTTCAGCCGCTGAATCGGCTGAGGGTTCCAATCTATTGGTTCTCCTCCTTGAAAGTTTCTCCATTGGGCTGCTAGTCTCAACAACTTTCGCTCATGCAAAAAAACAGGAAATTCAGAAAAGAAAATATCATGAATGTCTGTATAGAGGTATTGCTCTAACCACTCGGTCGAATTCAACCGATATCATTCACTTTCTTTTCGTGCAAATTCTAGTGCCTTAAAATACACCCAATATTGAATTTTTGGCTTCGTCGAGTGCCGCAACATATCCCCACTAAAATTATTTACGTCCCAACATCGTAAGCATTTGTTGGTTTTCACCTTCGATCGACCCAGGTTCAGGTCCTTGGTCATCAACAAAGACACAGATATTGACCCGATAGATCAAGGCTCAATAGGAAGCACCTATTATGCAGATGCAGTCTCACCCGAGATATCTTATGGGGAACTGCCAAAACCAAGTTTCTGCAATTAGGTGGGGGTTTATACTCTCGTGGTACCTTATCAAAGAACTTGACCGAAGTCGAGGATTATACTTCTTATCCCTTATCTTTTCAATTAAGATAACAGTCTAATTACCAATTGACACATATTACAATAACCAAACTAACATCCCTATCACAGATTCATTCAATAAGTAGTGCAACACATACATATATGGGATTCTTCATAAACAGATGCAGTGCGACGTATTAATATTAAATTATTCACAACATATATGCAATAGACATAAACAAATTAATCAATGACACATAAAGACAACAATTAACATGGAAACCCATATGGGAAAAACCACGAAGGCGCTCTTCATCTCACATGAGGAATCTGTTATCACCTTTTATCTGCGCACTCAGCATGTAGACTATTCTCCAGGTATTATTTACAACTCATATAGACTTATCTCCCCTCATGCTCTCTGGTTTTAGGTCTAGATACTTCTTCTCTTCTTCACTCTTTTATTTATCCACACACAGCCTGGATTGTTCCTCTAGCTACAACAACTCTCCTCTTCTTTTCTCTACCTACAGAGTGGCATAACCAACCAACTCAATACTTGGATAACAAAATAATTGATAACCAACATCAATCCTACACATAGCTTGGGTTCTCCCTTTTATAAGATTCTACCTGTCCCAATCAACTCACTCTTTTATGTTATTCGACATGCTGTCATTTTAATCTCATACATTCAGTTACAACTGAAAATAGGCACTATCGGACCAAAATACAATTATGATTTATTATCAAAGGAATGCATTATTCTAACTAAATCCTTACCGATGATCACTCGAGCTGTCATTTTCAATTGCTCTGATCTTCTTCTATCATGGTTTATTTTGTCGCAACTACTCTCATCGCCGATCTTTCTGTCGTGGTTTCTTCTGTCACAACTTCTCTTCCATCGCAGCTCTTCTTCCATCGCAACGCTTCTTTCGTCACAACTCTTCTTTTCTGTCTTATGATCAGATTCTTCATCTTTCGAGCATAATTTTGGTCGAATTCTACTTAAGTATTACTAGGGCCAACACCCTAATATCCTTTCCACTAGCATGAAGCATGAGACTCTCCCATCATGGAGACTATTGTGACTATCATAGAGACCATTGTGAGACATTATGGTGTTGTTGTGTATATTTTTTGGAGAGAGAGAAACCCTAATATCATTTCTCGAGTGCTTGTCTCTCGTCATTATGAAGGTTGTTGTGACTTGGAGTTATTTTTTTTTTTTTTGCATGGAAGAGAGTTGCGCGTCATCATTTTTTTATAGAGCTCGTTGCCTCATGAACCCTAGCCACATCTGGAGCTGAGATCATTGAAGAATTGAGCTGAGTTGAAGACTATTGAATGGAGCTTCATTGAAGACATGCTCTCTGTTAGAGCTTGTTTTTGTTTTTCATTTTTAATGCATTTGTTTATGTTTTGAAACTTGGTTTTGTTCATTTCTCCTAGAAAATTTTGTTTCTTAGGATAGTTTGAATCTTTTTTCTTTAATCTTCATGTTTATATGAATTCTTAGTTTTATTTTTCAATTTTGATTTTATTTATCGAAATTCATAGTTAAGGGGCTTATAGAATGTTTATATGAATTAAAAAGGTCCTAAAAATATCATAAAGTTTTGATTTAGATCATTTTACCAAATTTAAATCATTGCTAATTATTATATTTTTTAAAATCATTAAAGCAAACTTTCTTGTAGCGCAAGCCTGAAAAAATTACACACATGCGCTACAAGAAAATCACGCAGTTCGAAAATCATCATTTTTTGTTCAAATTTTTTAAAATTCTCACACATAAGAGGTCATTCATACTTGGTTGCTGGATTTGATACGTGTTTCCTCTAGAATGATCATTATGACAGGTGTTAATTCGTCAAGAAAATCATCATGAGGGCGAGTTGTGGTGGTCTGTTGCAGAGTGATGGAATAATGATGATTAAATAGGATGAGACAAATTCGCCTTGAATTTCGTATCCCCTGAAGTGCACGTAGATCAGATGAGTTTGTGGCGAAGTGTTAGCAGTGTGTAATTAAGTATTGAAACAGGTCGAAAAACTAGGGCTTTTGAAGGGCGATCGTTTGGAGTTATCGTAGTGGTCAGAGAAGATTGAGGAATGAAATTGGACACCTGACAGTCAAGAAAGCATTATTCTAGCACCTGGATTCATCACTTTGACAGGTAGGCTGCAAATTGATATCAAAGTCCATGTATTTGGGTTTTTACTAAGCAAAGGATTAATGATGGAATTGAATGAAGATTATTAGTATGTAAACCTAATTCATACTTAATATCGAATTCTCTATCAATGGAATTAAGGAATTTATCAGTTTAAGTGATAGAGTCTAGTTTGGGGTTTTTGGTTTCCCAATATAGAATTGTCTCTCAAATTGTCAAGATTTGAATAGAATTAGAGTTTGTTTTGCTGAAGAAGCAATTTGACAGTCATTCAAAATGAAAAGAAGTGGTAAAACCAATAGAGCTGAACCTTCAGACATGAGCTGGGTTCAGACTTTTCCAGATTGTGCAAAACTATTTTTAGAGGCAGGGTGGTTAAGTTTTTTTGAAAGAATTGAGGGATATCATTCAAAAGTCTCTTATAAATTTGCTCAATGTTTGGATAAAGATATGATTACTTTTGATACTTTGAAGTTTAAGTTGACCAGAGAATTGTTAGCAGAAGCTACAGGGATCTTAGATGAGGGTGAATACTAGTTTAAAAAATTTCCTTTCAATTTTGATGCACATAAATACTTACTTCCAGATGCAGTAGTAGATTGGGGAAAGGGAGTACCTATTCAGAAATTTAAACTAAAATGGATAGAGCCAATCAAAATCCTGCAGAGTTATATCACTTGTGAAGGGAGATTTGCATTTGTTTTCAAGTATCATTTTAGGTTTTTGCAACATCTCAGCCATGAAGCCAAAATGAATCTCCCATTCTTCTTCTTGAAAAATTTACAAAATATGTCTAGCAGGGTGAGGGAGCATCAAGATCACACCAAAAAATCTATGTTTCATCATGGGCTTATAAAACTAGTCATAAATACTGTACTTTGAAAGCAGGAGAAAACATGGGACTATTTCCTATTTTGGTCTAGTTTTCAAACAGAGAAGGAAGAGCAATCTCAGAAGAGACAATTGAATAAAGGTCAGAATTTGGTCAAGAAGCTTAAAAGGAGAGTCACAGTCAAGAATGAAGAACACAGTGAAACAAGAAAATCGATGAACCAAGAAAATGAAAACTTTGAAATTGAACAACAAATCAATATTGAGGAAAACAAAGTTTCAAAGTTAGAAGTGAAGGAAATGGAGCATGTAGAAGATGGTTTTCTTGAAGGATTGAACCAAGGTGTAAAAAAAGATGTGAAAGAGCAGGAACAAGTTCCTATTACAGTACTCTCTAAAGAAGAGGAAAGGTCATTATCTGATGAAGCTAGGGTTCACACCAAAATGGATATACATACACATTCTGAAGAAGAGACAATGTCACGAGGGAAGAAAATGAAAGTTGTCGAACTAGCTTCTATTACACATCAAGGGAAAGTTGTAAAAATGTTAGGAGAAATTGGAATAGCTTGGAGGCCAAGACTAGGCCAAAGAACAAACTCAGATTAAATATGAAGAAGTTGTTAAACCCTAAACTAGTTGAAAAGAAGATTACAGTAATTGAAGATTCTTCATCTCAAAAAGTATTAGAAGACAATGAAGATCAAAATAAAAAGGTTATGAAGGGTAAAAAGCGAAGTGTTTCAGAAAATAAACCAGTTTTCACTGAAACCAAGATCTCAGAAATATTCAAGGAGGTTCGAAAGAAGATGATTTTAGACCAGCATCAAAATGATTTAAAGAGCTCTTGTGTAGAGAAAGGAGAGGTTGCTAAGCAATTAGTCCAATGCAATATTAAAGCCAACGAGTATTCAGAAACCCCTGTGACCTTGACAGAGCATATGGAAGAAGATGAAGAGATCTTCAGAAAGCTGAAAATACCTTGGATGCTAGAAGGAATGCATCCATTATCAGAAGGAAGGTGCATTGATTCTGAAAATGAAAATTTGCAGAGGAGTATCAAACAATACAAATATCAGATTGAGTACCTGCATGAGACCAATGAAGGATTAGTGACTGCAAATACAAGACTGAGAGAATATTTGGAAGAGGTAAATAGTCATTATCAGGAACTAATTTCAGTTTCTAAAGAAGCTTTAAAAAGAAAGAGACAGACAGAGAGCCTGTTTACAAAACTAAAACAAACTATTCAAGATCTGACATAGCAGAATGAGGAGCTGACAAAAAGAGTTGAATATTTGGAAGCAGATCACGAGAAAGCCAGAAGGAAGACCCAGGCTTTAGAAGGAATTGCTCTTTTAGCAGAGGCAGCAAAAGACTTGTAAAAGTACTTTAAGAAAAGCAGTTATTAGTTAGTTTTTAAAAGTTATTTCATTTTTGTATAATGATGGTTTTATTGAACAATTTGATAGATGACCTAAAGGTAGTTTGTTCAGTTATATAACTGTTTTTGAAAAAACAAGATAAATGTAAGTTTGGGAAAGGACCAAGGGTTCGTTTTTTGTTGCAAGGGGAGGCTATCAAGCTATGGTTTATGAGCTAAGTGTAAAAACTCTTATGTGTTTTTGATGACTGAATTATGAAATATATGCAACTATAAGCCCTTTTTAGTCTATTGGTTGATTCCATTTCTGATTTGTCTAATCACTCAGTTGATATATTCATTTCTTGTTTAAGGTTATTATTCATGAAGTGCTTGTTAACCGTGGATGGAATTTAATGCTGTGATTATTGTATCTGGTTTATGTTTTATATGTTATGCATCTCAGTCCTTAAATTGTGCATGATTTAGTGTTTTCTTTATCCTTGCGAAGTTTTTACCCCCTTGTTTACAAACTGTACAACCAAAACCCTAAAAAAACCTATCTTGTTTTATTATGTTTTATGAGATTGTGTTGGCTTGTTCTTCTGTAGTCTGAGAACAATTTCTGGCACAAACACTCTCCAAAGTCTACCCCATACTTTTACTCATCATTTGACACGTGAATATTGAGTGTGTCTCTCAAAGTGGATGGTGTGAATACCCCTCTCCAAGCCACATTGAAGTTGACTAGAGATGCATACCATTGATACTGGAGATGCATTGTGACTATGGAGCTACACTAAAGACTAGAGTTGTGATAATTGATAACACCTAACATTGAAATTTTGTCATCAATCTTGTGTGGAATGCATTAAGGTTGAAGTTTGGATCCTTTCCATTGGACAATTGACTAGTATATAATTTGGTTAGAAGTTTTGCTAATTTAAATCTCAAAAAGCTTTGAAGATTCTTGCAACAATTGTTATTAAAATGTATACTATTGCAATGATGACTATTACAACATATTCTAAAAATATTGAAGCTCTCTGCATTCTGAATACTTGGGATGCGAGGTATCATTTTTAGAACAATTGATGTAATCTTTTAAAAATAAATATTGTTGAGTGTATTGTGGAAACCCTGATTGCTATAGTCAAATACCTACATAGTGCAAATATTTTTTTGTATTGAGCACTTAATATTGAAATAATACATTGTAAAAGGTGGCAAAGACATAGACTTGCACCCTCTTTTGTTTCCTTGATTGCTCTAGTTAAAGACCTGCATACTGCAAATATTTTGTTGTATTGAGTGCTTAATTTTGAAAGAATACGTTGTAAAAGGTGGCAGAGACATAGATTTGCACCTTCTTTTGTTTCCCAAACACTGTTAAAATTGCAGTTTCATTACACTACCAGTTCAAAGATGCATTCGTTGGTTTCTCAAAATGAAAAGAATCAGTCAAAAGACTCTTCCAAGGGAGAGAACAATAAGGAAGAGGATGAGGAAGAAGGAATTTCAGAGGAAGGGGGGCAGAAACAACTCAAAGAAAAGACCAAATTTAAATGCAAGCGTTGTGGGAAGAATGGACGTGAAGAAGATCAATGTTGGGTGCCTTGGGATTCCATCAAAGAAAGACATAACCAGAAGGAAGAATACAAAAGTGAAAGTCAAGAGGCTAGTAAATTTTATGAATTTGTTCATTGTATTGTTGCACATTGTAATATTTGAATAAATGAAATCACATATTTTTCATCTTACAAAAATAATTGGTTGCTTGATACTGGTGCAAAATCCCACATGCTATTTAGAAAATATTGGTTGTTTTAAAGAATTGAATGACATTGTAGAAGGCATAGTGTATTTTGCAAACAAGTCCAGCCTCAAACCAAATGGAATTGGGTCCATCAGGCTTATACTACCTATATTCCATAACTTTTATTGCATAATGTTCTGTATATTCTAGAGTTGCAAAGAAGCATGTTGTCCTTGGTGCAAATTCAATAGAAAGGCCATTCCATCAACATGTTCGATGGAATAGTAGAGATAAGGAAGTCCTCTAACAATTGGGTCATCATGATCAGATATGAAGATGAAAGTTGTTGAAGTTGAAAGGTTCATCTGCAAGATATCATGACTTTCCAACCTCTCTCAACATGAAGAAGGTACTATCATCCAGAATTTTAAGGCATGCTAGATATGGCCACTTAAACTATAACACTCTTTGCTTGTTGAGATATAATGGTGTTTCTGGTTCGCCCAAAATTCCTACGAGTATGAACAAATGTGATGCATGTATACTAAGAAAACATAGTAAGCATCCATTTCATGAGTCAACATTCAGAGGATGTAGAAAGATAGAGCTTATTCATTTTGACCTATGTGGCCCCATGCATGTTCCTTCTGCCAACGGTAATAAATATCTCATGACCTTTGTTGATAACTACACCAAAATGTGTTGGGTATGCGTGTTAAAGAAAAAATATGAAGGATTTCAAACATTCAAAAATTTTCATGAAATGATAGAAAATGAAGCACAATCTCATATTGGCACACTTTGTATTGATAATGAAAAATAATACAATTCAAATGATTTTGAAGACTATCCTCGTCAACATGGGATCTCACATCAAACTACAGTTCCTTACAACCCTCAACAAAATGGTGTGAAAGAATGAATAAAACCATGATGAATATGGTACGCTTAATGATGTTTTTCAAGAGTGCCAAACAGATGTTTTGGGGTGATGCAATGTTATGTGCAATCTATTTGAGAAATAGAAGTTCAACTAGTGCTCTTGAAAACAAGACTCTGCATGAAATGTGGTTTGACCGCATCCCTTCAATGAGGCATCTTAGGGTTTTTGGTTCCACATGCTATGCCTTAACACCAAAGGAACAAAGAAATAGGCTTGGTGCTTAAATTCAAAAAATGCATTTTCTTGGGGTATTCAGACACCTCCAAGGAACATTGTCTTTACTATGAGGTAAAAAAGAATTTTATTCTTTTCGAAGATTTCATTTTTCTTAAAATGAATAAAAATGATGAGTCTATTGAAAGATAGCTTGATCATCTAGAGAAAATTTTCCATGTAAAGACATATTATGAAGTTGGTAATGGATTTCCACATCTTGGAGGGGGGATCCCTCTCTTGGATAAATCTCTAGAATTTCCTTCTAAAGCACCAAACCCCCCCCCTGGAGAAACTCATGAAGGAGAAGTACCTATCACTTCACTTGAAGAAGAGGTTCAACTGGATGATGTGATTGACAGGATTATGAGATTGAATCTTGAAGAAAATGAAGCACCACAAGCTGAATAACCTAGGCCATCACAGAAACTTTCAAAATGGGCCATAAAGGCACTTGAAAGTGTCCATCCAGATGAAGTTGGAAATATGGGAACAAGAATTTCAACTAGACAAGAAGCTGGAGGAGATGCAGATAACTCAGGTGATGTAGAAGACATGGAAGTCTTATTTAATCGTGAATCGAGTTTATCTGCTAACTTTGAACCAACTTCCTTTGAAGAGGCTACTATTGGTGATGAGTGGAAAGAAGCCATGCATAATGAGTATCATGCACTCATAAAGAATGGAACCTGGAAGTTGGTGGACCCTCCAATTGGAACCAAACCAATTGGTTGCAAGTGGGAATATAAGAACAAATATATATCAGATGAATCACTTGACAAGCACAAGTCGAGGCTTGTGGTGAAAGGTTATGAACAAAAGGAAGGGATTGGTTATGAAGAGACGTTCTCCCCCATAGAAAAATGGAATACCACTTGCACCATGTTATCTTTGGCTACACAAAATGGGTGGAAATTTCATCAAATGGATGTGAAAACAACTTTCTTAAATTGAGACTTGAAAGAAAATGTTTTCATGTCTCACCTAGAAGGATTTGTTGTGAAAGGGAAAGAACATAAGCTATGTAAGCTCATCAAATCATTGTATGACCTAAAACAAACACCTCACGCATGGTAAGAAAATATAACCATGCATCTTCTGAAGTTAAATTTCAAGCATTTCAATCTTGATGACGCAACATTGTTTGTGAAGAAAGTTGGAAGATTATTGTTTATCTTGTGTTGTATGTAGAATCTAGATGACCTTTTGATGACAGGGAACAATGAAAGTTATAATGCATCCATAAAGAAATATCTGAAGAAAGGCTTTGAAATGGTAGATCTAGGACACCTTCACTACTACTTGGGAATTGAAGTGATTGAACATCCTAAGTATGTATTCATCTCCCAAAAGAAGTATGTTGGAGAGCTGTTGAATAGATTTTGCATGACAGATTGCAACCCTCTCTCAACTCTAATGGAACAAAAGTTGAATCTCACATCGAATGAAGGAAATGAATTTGAGGATGTGACTAAGTACTAACATCTTGTGGGAATCCTTATCTACATTACCACCACTAAAGTGGATATTTCTTATGTTGTTGGCATCCTTTTAAGGTTCATGCACAAACCTTGTGAAGGACACTAGTCTGCTTCTAAAAGAACTCTAAGACACTTGAAGGGGACTCAAGACTTTGGACTCAATCACTCTAAAGAAGATGACTTCAAACTTATTGGGTACTTTGATTCAGATTTTGATGGTGACAAAGAGACATGAGTGTTCACTTCTATATACACATTGAGTCTTAGATCAATAGTTTTATTTTGGAGATCACACAAACAATTAGTTCCAACAGATTCAACAACAAAGGTAGAATATGTGGTTTCCTTGGAAGCAATGAAAGAGATTATGTGGCTCAAGAAGATACTTTAATATTTTAAGGAGAAACAAGAGAACTCCACTCCCTTATTAATCGACAACACTTCTGCAGTTGGCCAAGAATCCCAAATTCCATGATTGAACCAAGGACATCAACGTGGAATACCTTTTGATTCAACATCATCTAGAGGCCAAGACAATCCATTTACAACATTGCTCCATGAATGATCAGATTGGAGACATCTTCACCAAGGCGCTTGGACAAGAAAAGTTTGAAAGTATTAGAAAAATGCATAGACTTACAAAAATCCCTTGGGATTAAGGGGGCGGATGTTGGAAACCTAATATTATGGGATTATAGTTCCACTAAATTATTTTGTAAATAGTTTTCAAGAAGATGAATAGTCTCCAAAGGTATCCAAAGGCCTTGTTGGGAGATGAAGTCCAACAGTCACATCTATTGTAGAAAAAACAATTTCTTATCATGAATAAAGAATCTAGGAGTTATTCTCTGACACTAATCTTATGTACAACATGCACTAACGGGTTTTTTGTGTGTTGAAGATGAATTTTGGGTCTTTTACCAAAGAAAATGGATGTAAGAAACCTAAATTGACCCAAATACGAGAGAATACGTGTTTTTTTGTGTGTTACACTAAAAATATTCCTACAAAGCATGATGATCATTGTCTTCAAGAATTGATTAACAACCATAAATACTACAACATGGTTTTTTAAATGCTGTTAGTGGGATTGTCATAAAATCCATTGTGATGGATTCCCATGGGTACAAAGGAATGGGTAAAGACATGTTCAAACCTTTCTTCTTATTGGTAAATTTTTCAATGGCACAAGCAACACAACTCTTAATGCATTTCCCCACATTGATGTAGAGTTGAAGCTAGTAAAAAGAATTATAAAAGTATTAAGCATTAAGCTCTTATGGATAAGTAATCTGCTTTTAAATTAAGCCCGTTGTCCATTCGTGTTTATGGTTGAAACATATTTTTTACATGTTGAAACAAGTTTTTGTATAGATAATAATCTAATCATAATTTACTTTAAAGCAGATTTGACTAAACTTGTGCTTCAAGTCCATAATCATGTTGTATATTTCTTTTTTAATGTATACATGTCCCAAAAATAATAAGTGAACATCTAGCAATTGAGCAGCTCGAGAAATTTGTTGCATAATTATATGATCCTTACTTATGTTTTTACCACGAAATGAAATTATTATATATACGTCATCCACTTGAACTAATGCAGTATCTCAATATGTACGTCATCCACTTGAACTAATGCACTATCACATTTGCTTAGTGTTTATATAGACAAAAATAAAAACTGATGGTTAGAATATGTAATAGGCTCCTTGTCTAAGATGCAATGCTGTCATTGTTTGATAAGATGGATGAATTCATAGATATATTTGTTGTAGGATGAATAATTTTACCGAATTCATTGAAGGATTCAAAGTGATATACTGCTAGGTGTTGCATACTTTTAGCCCATGTAGCCCATGGTATATATTGCAAAAGATTGTTGAAACTAAAGTAAGCGTAGGACTGAGCATAATTTTCGGTTGAGTTCTTGGAATTATTAGGTAAGGAAGAATGAAGGGGATGTGAGAAGGCAAATAATATTCATAACTTTGCAATGCTAGTGAGTGAGCTGGTTTGTTATGACACATACTTTAGATTTATGTGCGTTTACATCTCATTGTTGATAAGTTGAGGTATATGATTTGTTTTATGGGTAAGTTATATTTATATTGAAGTTAGAAAAAATATTATGGTCGGAATTGGTCTTAAGAATCAAGGTAGTGTGATTAAGGTATTCATTCTATATTATGTTAATGTAATGGACATAGGGAGAATAATATAGGGCATCTAGGGAGGTACTTAAGGGGATAATGCAATGTATTGATGCCATCTTTCTTTTCCTTTTTTGTCACTAGGGGATTTAGTAATTGGGTCAGGCTCGTACTCGTGTGACACAAGGTTGATTCCAATCTGTTGCCACTATACCCTTAGGCTACCAACACTTCTCCATGCATGGTACACAGGGATCACAAGGTTTGAACCAACAATGTTGCAAAGAGTGCCTTAGTAGTGCACCCTATCACCAATTGATCTACACTCCAAGGGAATTGAGGCCATCTTTATTAAATAATGCCAATGTAGTGTGAAAATAAACAATTATAATAAGGCTCACTAGAAGGTTCTTCCTACTAGAATGTTCTTTCTCTGTAAAGTATCTTGAAAGTTACATCTATTAAAAATTTCCTTCTCTATAAAGTACTTAGAAGGTTGGATAGAAACTATATAAGGGAATAGAAGAAATAAAATGATATGTCTTGTGAAGTATTGATGTAATAGTTATGGCAAGCATGGCTTGTGGAGTGATTCCTTCCATGAGGAATATTTAATGGTTATACCCTACTTAAGGGTTCTTTCCATATTCTTGTGTTCATTCTTATGTGGATGTACTTGTGTTATTTCTAACGCTTAAGTGTTTTATCTTGTTTGTGATTTAATTTTTAATTTAAGGAATACAATATTTGGTATTAGAGCCTTTCTTGGCCTAAAAAGTGGGGAGTATTTTTTTTTACACATTTTTTGGAGAAAAAAAATAGGGTGGTGATATTCATGTCATTTTCTGAAACTTTATGTATAGAATTTGAAGAATCCAGTTAGAGATGCAAGTTTCTCTTGCAAAACAACCCAATTCAAAAGAAATAAAACCCATACAAATTCGAGTTTAGGAAGTAAAGTTATTGTTGATTTAAGATCGGTTGTTTAAGGGTTTTTTTGGTGACAACTGCGCGAATTGCAAAAAATGTATTTCACAAGAATATCTATTGGTCCTAGTATTCAAGAATACATTACATATTATAAGCAAAACATGTCTCTTTGGGAAAGCTACATATACTCTAATTTAACAAATGAGGTAGCCATATTGGGTCAAACACTTTGCTCTCAGAAGTTATTAAAAATTTCAATTGAAGAATTTGAAAATGTATTTTTAGATAAGTGGTCTCATGCTTTAAATAATGAAAAAGAAATCACTAAGGGTTTGTTTTCATGTGGCAAATTCCTATTACCAGTTCATGGATGTATTTAGTAAGAGAATAGCGTTGCTTCTTTAAACCCTAATAGAAAACATAATTTCATAAATGTTAACGTGGCTAAAAGGTTGCAAGGCCCCACAAAGCACATTCAAATCACACACATTGATGGTAAAAGTGTTCAAATTTCTAAAGATTTGAATATTATGGACAAATATGTGTTACATTAATATTTTCATGCTATAGATATGGATAATGTGGATATGGTTTTGGGATATCCTTAGATGGACTCGATGTGTAATATTAATATTAATGTGCAAAAGAAGTTTTTGAAGCTTTGGTGTAAATTTTTTTATTATTGCATTGCAATATATTTCTCTTACTAATATTATGCGCATCAACAAAATTACTAAGGACAAACATGGCACCAAAAAGTCAGCTAGTATGGAGGTACATGGGGAACGAAAAGAAATGTTTGGAAATATTAGAGTAGAAAAAAGGAAACGTGGAACCCACAGAGGCAATCATAATCAAGCTTACGCTAGCAAGGAAGCAATTGGATCCCATGTCTACATTTCACTAGGATGGATGGATACTAGTGCTTGGTACTAGTTGACTACATTTCTTTCTAGACAATACTATATGGCTTCTTCCCATGTTTCAAGAATGCAACATACAAAGGGGGATGGAATGTAATGTACCTAGGGAGCATAATACAAGGTATGTAGAGAGGTACCCAAGGGGATCATACTATGTATTGAGGCCATGTTTATTAAATAAGGCCCATGCAATATGAAAATAAACAATTGTAGCAAGGATTACTAGAAAGTTCTTCCTACTAGAATGCTCCTTCTATATAAATTATCCAAAAGATTCCACCTACTAGAAGATTCCTTCTCTAAAAAGTACCAAGAAGGTTGGATATAAACTATATAAAGAAGTAGAAGAAATGGAATGAGATTCCTTGTGAAGTAATGTTGTAACAATTGTAGCAAGCATACAACCTGTGGAGTGATTCCTTCCACGAGGAATATTTAATAGTGGTACCCTATCATAAGGGTTATTTCCATATTTTTATGTTAGTTCTTATGTGGATGTATTTGTGTTTATTTCTGAAGTTTAAGGGTTTTATCTTGTTTGTGATTGAATTTCCAAGTTAAGGAACACAACTGTTAAAGATAAGAACATTGTGTTGAGGCCTGGAAATTCACAGGCGACAACAGTAAGGGATTCTCCCCAATCAACGTTCCCAACTAGCCCGTCGACTGTTTGGTATAGGGAATCCGTTCGATTTTACGGTCCGGCTACCGTAGGTCAAAGTAACAACAAGGGTTTACCGGTTGCGGCCCGGTCCACCGGAATTTGTATTTTTTGACTTAAGAATGATATGCAAGTATCTAACTGATTATGCAAGGTGGTGAAGGATGCGGGGAGCAGTCACAATGTGATGCGCAGGTTCTTACCTATCGTCTTAGGCTCACCAGCACCAGAATCACACATGCATCTATGATCTAAAATGACTACCTATCTATATGCCTATCTGTTTATCTCTATCGACCTATCCCCAGGGAGACAAATTATATTTAATAAATATGAGTAATGCGGATGTGCACACATGATAAAATCAAGTACAGATAGCTGACCTTTACTTTTACAGGCATGAACAATGAAAGGTATTTCCACAACTAGCTAACCAATTGTTTCGTAATAAGCATGCATCACTCATGGTGGTTATTTCATAAAATAAATCAGAAATCCTTTAAACAAGACATAGGTCATACGTTAGAACGATCTCACGATTCACGGATACTATGTTGAAAAACAAAGTAGTTCATCTTTCGACTATCCATGGCAAAACAATTGAAATCCCACCGATCTTCTTTCAACAAGCAAACTGTAATTTTTATTGCAAAAGGAAATAGTTCTTCTTACAACAACCTTCCAGTCTTACTGGGGAAAAAAGCCCCTTTTCCTCTCTACATTTCCTACTTTTATACAAGAAGTTAAAATTTGGTTGGGCTGCCCAAAATAACTTTTGGGCTTCCCAACCCTTGGTTTTCCCAACGCTTCATTTTTTTCCCAAAATCTTTTACAAAATTTTAATTAATACAAAGCAGACCGGTCCCCTATGAGGAGGGTCCCGCTTGGTTTTCTAGGAATTTTTTCCATGCTGCTGCCTCAGCAACGAGACCTTCAAACGAGCTAGGCTCTAAAAACTGGATGTTTAGCTCAAACTTCCCGGCCTGGTTTCTGATGGCGTCCACCCTGGCTGTGTTTAATCGCACCTGGTCTTCTAAGAGCTGCACACTAACAGCTGTATGACCTATCTCATTTCTCAGAACTTGGTCATTGATGGCTTTGATGTGCTATACTTTTGCTTCTTCATCCCGCTGTCCTTTCTGCAACATTTCTACAAACGAATCATGATCTGGGAACTCATATAGCCTCTGCTCAGCTTCTACCTGGCATCGGTTGTAGGTAACTAGGGCTCTCCTGAAGAATTTTGTGCAGGCTCCCTTTGTCTTCTTAACCGTTTTCTTGAAATCTTCTGTAGTATTGATAGCGAATTCTATCAGATCGTAGTCCCGTTTGAGGGCTTGTTTATCCTTGGAGGGTAGTTCTGCCGGAACTTCCTCATTATTCTCCGCCCTTGCTATCCTTGTAGTCAGTATTTCGAGGATGTCTTGAGACCTGTCAACAAAATAAGAAGCGGTGTCCAAGATTTCGTCCAGTCAGCTATCAATCTGGAGGACCTGGCATCTTTCTTCTTCCAGAGCAGTCTGCAGGTGTACCACTTTGGCTTTCTGAGCCAGGATATGTTCTTTAAACGGCTGCAGATCGACTTGCTGCTCCTTAGTTGTCTCCAGTTCAGCAGTCAGAGAAGCCAGCTTATCTTTCATCTCTTTGATGTATTCGGTATTGGACTCATAGATGATATTCTGCTGTGCCTCTAGGTCTTCCACTTTTGCCCTCAACTGTTCCTTCTCATTTCTCAGATTTTGGACTTCCTGTTGTACATTTTCTAGAGCCTCTTGTGCTGGCTCTTTGGCTTGCGCCTCTACCTGGAGGGCATGGATTTCACCCTTTGTGGATTCCATTTCCCTTAGCACGTGCTCATACTTCCTTTTTAGTCTATTACCCTCATTTCTTTCTTGCCTCAGCGTGTCTTTTAGCTGAGCAGTGGTCTTCTTTGCCGACTCTAGCTCAATCATTATCTTGTTTACATTATCAGCGGAGGCATCAATTAGTGCAGCCCCGGCTCTTATCGTGAGCATGGGGTCTTTGTCTGTCCCTAGCATGACTGCTATATCTGTGACCATTTTTCCTGATAGATCTTTTGCCTCCACCTTCTTTTCCGTCCTCCTCATGATTCTTTTGGTGGCCCTATCATAATAGATAGTGCTGAAGTCTGGGACTTCTTCCCCTTTCTTCTGGACGAAAGGCACTAATTGGAGCATAGGGGTTACAGGAGTGCTAGCAGTAGGTACTTGAAGGATTTGCTCCTCAGGGTTTTCCTCTTCTTGACTCTACCCTGTTGGTGTTTCAGAGGCTGACTGTTGTGTTAACTTTATCTTCCCAGCCTCTTGCTTTTGAAGTTCTTCATCCAGCTTTCTTTTTGCTTCTTCGGCTGCCAGCCTAGCTGCTTCTTCAGCCTCTTTGGCTGCTTCTTGAGCTTTCTCAGCTGCTTCTTGGGCAGCTTTCCTCTTTTCTTCCTCTCCTTTCTGCAGCCATTCTACAGCTTCCTGTTCTAGCTTTTGGGCCTCTTCCTGCCTTTTCTTGGCCTCTTCTTCAATTCTGGCTTGCTCAGATTTGGCTTGCTCTCCCCCTTTTCCACCTTTGGTGGGGTTCTTTGGTTTGAATATTCTGCTGAGTGCCGTCATGTTTGGAGCCCTCCGAAAAACAGATTCATCCTTATCATAATGATGGGTATATTCATAGAACACTTTATGATTCTTGCAATGCTCAGCCACTTTACCCTGAGTGTCATTGCGTCGGAAAGGCATCTCCCCAAAATGGAACTTCCCTAGTTCCTCTATAAATTCCACAGCTTGCTTCACATTGGTGAATCTGCAGCTGCCTAACTTGAATGGTAAAGGGGGATATGCAGCCTTCTTATGATGGAACAAGAAATGACCAACTCCGTCAATGAACACTTGTCTGACCGCCTCTTTGTGGATTATATAATCCGTTGCATATTTTGGCAGCAGATAGGGTGTCTTTGAGCCTCCATACATTCTAAGATACATACCATTGTCTATCAAGAAATAATCTCCATACTCCTCTATTACCTGCATAGCATCTTCCGACATGCAGTCACATTCCTTCCGGAAGATAAGCTTGTATAGTGGCATAATGAAATGCTCACATACTTCTCTGCAATAACTGTGGTACTGCTGAGCCCACAGTGGTTTGTAAGCTGCATATACAGGCATTCTCTCCCTGTCCCAGGCACACTTGAGGTCGGGGAAAGGCTGGTTACATAGTATGCAATCTATCAAAATTGCACTCATATAGAATTCAGATTTCTTACGGGCTTCTCCTCCTCCCAAGGCTGCAGCTACGCAAGAAGAGAGACTGCTTGATACAAGGCTGGCCCAGTTGAAGATTGTTCCTTGGGTCGCCACATGGAACATAATGGGGACCCATTCAAATTTGAAGAGTCTGCCATTGGCTCTACCAAAGATCCTGTTTAGCATCAGAGCTACAAATCTGTAAGGAGCTCTTAAGCTCACTGTATCATAATCCTCAGTTGCTCTGTGTCAATAGAGCTTTCCTGGCAAGAGCATTCTCTTCAGGGTTTCTACCAAATCCATCCTGAGGTTATCCAACCAATCATTTGACAGGAATATTTGAGTCTCTGGCAGGTGGTAAGCCAGCGCCACATATCCTGGGCTAAATGCAGCATAGCCCTGACCTTCGACATTTCCTATAAGCATTGTGTCACTATTTGTGTGGGGCAGAATCCATCTCATAACATCAGAGCATGGGAACAGCTCTGGTCTGGTAGCCACCTTCATGATGGCGGATTTCTCTATGTTAGCATAAATGGGCTCCTCTTTGAGACCCATGTCTGGGACTTCCTTGCAGGAAATCAATCTGTATACCTCATCCCATTTATACTTAGGCTCAACACCCGAGACACACTGGGTGTCCTCATATATATATTCTACCTGTGTAACGACCTCTATTGCTGATTGTTCTTCGACCATAGGGGCCTTCTTTTTCTGCCTTTTGGACATTGTAGGCTCTTCCTGCCATGTATAACATTTTATCATTAAGCAATTCGAATTTGTGAACATTGTGCAGCCATTTATTCATTCTCAAGTGTATTATGACTTGTAATGAAATTAAGACATAAGCCCTTCAGGCTGAAGAGTTGAGCTAGTATGCAATACTGTGTAGTGTGCTAATATCCTGTGCAACAAAAGCATGCATTGCACAGCTCTATAATGCCTTGAGACTAGGGTGCAATATTTCATGACTTGATTTATGTGAAGCATACATAGTTCTGAACAACCTACCACTGTTGCATGATATCAAGCTTATCAACTATGTTTGGGACAGCATTAAATCTACACCATTATGTGACATGCCAATTTCCCAGGATGGCAATTCATTGAAGCAAAATATGCACATCATATGCAGAGTGCCATAAAGTGAAGGTAGGCCTAGAAACTAATGCATGTATGCACAACCCAAGCATGCCCTAACTTAAAAACTAAATCCCGCGCAATACAGTGAGCCACCATCTCGCAGTGCCATTTCTCCTATTAAAATAACTTGCAATGCAAATGAATGAAGCTTAAAAGCAAAGGGCCAAATGTAACTGTCCACAATTCAAATATTTCGACGACATGGCGCTATTAAGGATAAAAACGGCAATAGTTCGTGCTGCTCGCGGAAAGGTAATTACATCGGTGCGGCTAGAGACTGCGGGCATAAACATTCCTTTTCTGCATATGAGGCTTTCATTCAATCGAGCTATCTTCAAAACGCAATACTAAAGCAGCAAAGCCCTAGGTTTTAAGACAGCCGAAAATGACGACTTACGCGGTGCGGGCAGAGGTTAGGGCTCGAAAATGGGCAAACAAAATAGGGAAACTGACCAACATAGGAAAATTAACAAACCCTCAGCAAAACCCCCATCGAAACTACTTCCTGGACCTCCTTACTACAGGTGCAGGCGGCATAACGGCCACCTGCACCGCGCCTTCCTCCACTGCGCGCAGGGCGGAACTAAAACGGCCGAGGTAAACAAATAAAAATGCGGGATCTATAAAAGAAAATGACTACCCCCCCTTTCTAACCGCAAACAGCTACCCCAACCGGAAATTATCTCAATATGCGGGCGGAAAACACAAGAAAACGACTATGGCACCTAGCCGCATGGAAAATTCATTGTGCGGGCATGACAGGAAGTGTATCCACAACCCTAGTAATACCCCAAACCCCAGCACATCACCCAATCAAAACCTTGAATAGCACTAGGTAAGGCAGTAACGATCCTACCTGGCAGTAAGGTGCAGCTGGTGAGGCGATAATGGTTAAGCTCCCAACCGACACCTGGACGCGGGTACAAGCACGGAGCTCCACAAAGTTCACAGGGTCGACAGCGCGGAGAAGACAATGACAACCTGGGCCCAAAATAACAATAAAAAATCCAACACCCCCGGCCCCCGTATATAAACAAAGTCGCACGTGCGAGAGCTCTAAATCGGCCGCGGAACCAAACCTGAGTCGGGCGACTAGAACCCCAAACCGTCCGCAACGACGGACGGTCCCCAGCACCAACTCACCCACCACGGCTAATAGAATGCATGAATCACGATGATCGAGCGTGGAACGGAAGTGGAACAGGGTGGCGAGAGTCATAGACCTTCCGCAATGGCGGATAGTTCCCAGCATCAATTCACCCGCAATGGTGGATAGAGCACATAAACGAAAGATCGGGCGCTGGCGGGAACCTACATCGGAAGCCAAGAAATGGGACTCCTCCGCAACGGCGGGCGTTCACAAGTTGAACTCCATCCGCAACGGCAGAAAGCGCGAAGCTAATGGGATCCAATATGCAGCCGAAAGACAAATCAAAGCGCAGATCGAAAGATAAGGTAAAGTCAAAGCCCAACATGATCCGTAACAACGGACGCCCGAAAAGAAGATCTGTCCACAACGTCGGACGAGGGAGAACTCAATCCTTCCGATGAAGAATAGAAAAACCACCCGAAACGTCAGAGAATCGAAACCCACCCGCAACGGCGGGACAATAAACCATCCGTAACGGTGAAAAACAAAGCAGGCAACCTCCGCAACTGCGGGAAGAACAAATGACTCAACTCCCGATGAAAAATGACTTTAAAGACATGCAAAAGCAAAGATGAGCTTGATAATGGAAGGGATCATTTAAAAGTATCAAAGGAGTAAAACAGATCGATTGATAGCAAATCAAAGTGCTGTAAAACCTTCCGAAAAATCATAGACCAAAATCAAGAAGAAAAATCGACTAAATCAAAGTAGAGGAGGGTCCTAAATTTTTTTAGAATTTTGGGAAAATGTTGCAAGTGCAACACATTGTCAAGATAATAAACAACAAAGTTACACGTAAATAGTTGCAAAATGACATTCATACAACACAATACACTGGTAAGTTCAAAAGGTACCACCAACTATTCATACAACATGTCATTATCTTTGAACATATTATTTTAAACATCTTAAGGTCACTACATGAAAAACAACACTTAGTTGGGGGTTTTAATGTTACATGAATGGACAAAATTTACTAAAAAACTTCTAAACCCTTTGCTACTTTGTTATTAACAATGAATGTTTTAGTGGATATTCACTATAACTAAGAAAATTATGCAGTAGAAGGC
>LPNX010026469.1:284544-297395 GCA_001517045.1 Pseudotsuga menziesii | reverse complement strand
ATATATATATATATATATATATATATATATATATATATATGTAAAAATTGAATAAATAAATAATAATAAACAACGTCTAATAATAATAATAAATCAATAATAATGAAGAGAGACATGTTTACTAAAGGACATGACTTATCAACCACAGTAACCAGTCATTACATATATAAGCATATTGTCCCATGGAATTATAACATAGTTGATCATCTATTCATTATTAAATATATTTATATTGTTCTATATGGATTTATGTTCATTGTCCTTCTTATGTTGGATTTTTGTTAGTTCATTTCATTTGGTATCACAATTTAGTCTGACAATGATGTCTAACAAATAAATCGACATAATTCTTGGTACATCTTGGATTGAATCAATAGGGACCTTCATCCTAAGCATGAAAAATATTTTTTGTTGTTATTCTATAAGAAGAGGAAATAAAATTGTTATATTTCTAATCCTTAGGGATTATGATGTATTGTAAATATTATTATTAGTATTCATTTAGGAGTAAAATGAAGAGTCATATGTGAATGGGAATAGCCACTAGACCTATTGGAAGACAAAACCAAAGGCCATATCTCAATTTATTTGTATGCGAATCTTGTTAATGAAATTATTCAAATTTTGGAGTTATTCAAGGCCCACTAGTGGTATCAGAGCCTTGGTGTATTTAGAAAAATCCATGATCATCCTTGGCATGCTTCATAGCTATCCTACTACACATGTATCCATCCAACATGTGCCCTAGATGGAATTGTTATCACTTTTGAAGACACCATATATTATGCATAACATTGCAAGTAGTAAAGCATTATTTGTCATCTTTAATGATGGAGCAATTTACATTCAAATTTTCTCAACCATACAAATTATAACTTGGAGTGATTTGGTTTATGAAAATGCATTCTCTTTTCTCAACAGTTGGTGTGGTGTTTAATGGAAATTTTAATTTATCCATAATGGCTAAGAAAGAATGAGCATAATATTATCCTCAATGATATTTGGGATGGAATTTGTGATGAAGATACTTCACCTACCAACCCTATAGGAGATAGAAAGCTTGCAATATGGGTGAATAAAGGTAAGAAATCACATCAGGTGAGTCATCACATCAGGTCTATCAAATATTCTTGGGGTGCATTGAAGAAATTGAAAGATTTACGTGATTCACATTTAGAGTTGGAGCTAAGTCAGTTGTTGTTGAATCTCTTCACCCTAGAGTTGAAGGAAAATGATCCCATGGATTTATCATCTGAAGTTAAATCCATCATGCATGACATTGATGCTACTAGCATGAAGTTAGACATTTCTCTCACAACCTTCATCGAGGACCTCTAACCCACATATTCTCACTATATTAAATCACTTCAAGCCAGTGGCCAATTGAAGTCCCTCAATTTTGAATCTTTGGTGGAGAAAGTTGCAGAACATGAGAAATTTTTTGAGAATAAGATAATTAATCCCACTAGAGAGATTTCTTACTTTGCTAAAAAAAGGAAGAATAAATCACATGATTCTTTTAGAGGGGATGCTAGTAAGAGATGACATGGAAAACAATTAAGAGGCTGGGGGTAAGCATAATCAAGGTGAGAGATTAAATGCTCACTATGTTCATTAAGGAAAGAATGGACATGATTCAAATTACATGTAGGACCCACCGCGAGAAGGTCAAAGGAAAGCAAAAACAAACAAAAAAAGGAAAATATAAATCTCTTGAATCTTCTCATTTTGTTTTTACTCATTGCAATATTGAAATAAATGAAGATTTGTTCAAAACTTCATTTTCTTCTTGGAGATATAATCTCTTAAATATGCTCATTTTGTTATTGTTCATTGCAATATTGACATAAATCAAGATTTATTCGAAACTTCATTTTCTTCTTGGAGAGATGCATTGTTGCTTTACATTAGTGCTAGCTCCCACACTAATTTTCAAAGAGACTTAATTGAGGAATTGAATGAAAATGTAGAGGATGTAGTATACTTTGTTGATAGATCCAACTTCAATCCTTTAATAATTGGCACCATTAGGATCAAATTGATTGGGTTCCCATATTTTATTTTGCATGATGTTCTCTATCTTCCTAGGTTGCGGAGAAAATTCTTGTTTCTTGTGCACAATTGATAGTAAGGCCATTATACTAACATGTTTGATGGAAAAGTTGAAATACAAAGGTATTTTTACAACATGGTTGTCATGATATGATGGGAGAATAAGATATTGTTGCAGCTAAAATGGACATCTGGCACAAGCACAAAATTTTGCATACCTATCTCACGATGATGAAGGTAGATTGTTGTTTAATATCTTGTGGCATGATAGATTTGGGCACATAAATTATGATAGTCTTCGTATGTTGAAGAAAAATTGTATTTTTGGTTTTCCTACCATTCCAAGGAATTTGAAGTGATGTGATGCATGTATCCTTGGAAAACATAACTAGTAGCCTTTTCTTGATTCCACTTCAAGAGAATGTATAAATATAGAGTTGATACAGTTTGATTTGTGTGGACCCATGCATGTTGCATTAGCCTTAGGTAATAAATAGATCATGAATTTTATTGATTAGTACACTAAGATGTGCTAGTTTTATTTGTTGAAACATAAATCTCAAGCATTTGAAACGTTTAAAAGTGTTCATATATGGATTGAAAATAAAGCATAATATTGTATTCACACTCTTTGTACTTATAATGGAGGGGAATATATTTCCAATAATCTATCTATTTCGATATTGGATTAAGCATAAAATTATTGTTCCATACAATCCTTAGTATAATGGTGTAGTAGAAATAATGAAAGAATGTGAAGTTGATGTTTTAGGGTGATCTTGTTATGTGTGCATTGCATTTAAAAAAGATAATCCCATTTCATGTCTTTGGAAACGATATTTCTTATGAAATGTCGCATGAATAGATTCCTTTGGTGATGCATATTAGGGTTTTTGGTTCCACTTGTTATACATGAATTCCTAAGTAGCAAGCAACAAACTAGGTGCAAGGAGTTGCAAGTGCATCTTCTTGGAGTACTCAAATACCACTGAAGCATATTCTCTTTACGATGAGTTAAATAAAAATTTCATTAGAGTCTTCTTCCAAGAATTCCTCCCTTCCGCCTCTGCTAGCGACCCCCGCTATGAATGAATGAATGAGATTTTTTTCGTAGGGTCCTAAAAAACCTCCACTAGAAGGTGTTTCCCTTATAGTGCCAAGAAAGTTGGCAAAATTGTTGTATATATTGTTTTGTATGTAGATGATATTTTGATTATAGGGAATAATTAATCATATATTGCATCCATAAAGAAATAAATGAAGAAGGGTTTTGAGATAATAGATATGGGACATCTTCTCTATTACTTAGGTATTGAAATGACTCAAAATCTAAGGTATATATTCGTCTCCCAAAATAGGTACATTTGAGAATTCTTGAGTAGATTTGGCATGGTTGATTGTAATCCTCTTTATATTCCAATGGAGTGAAATTTAAAGCTAATATAAAATGAAGGGAATGAAATGGAGGATGTAATAAAATATAGTCAACTTGTAGGGAGTCTCATCTACCTTACCACTGCTAGACTAGATATTTCATTTGCAGTTGGGATCCTCTCGAGGTTCATCCAGAAACATTGTGAAGGTAATTTGTGTGTTGAAAAGAGAGTTATAAGGTACTTGAAGGGAACCTAATAATTTGGTCTCAAATCAAGTCTCAAATACTCTAGGGCAGTGTAGTTAAAAATAGTTGGACATACATATTAATACTCTAACGGGGATAAGGATAATTAGTGACCAATTCATGACACCTCATGAGTCTTGGATCAAAAAATATCTCTCGAAGGTCACAAAAATAGTCCATTATGAAAAATTTCACTGCAGAAGTGGAGTATGTGGCCACTACAAAAGCAATAAAGGAGATTGTGTGGTCAAGGAAGATACTAGAGGATTTGTAGGAGAAACAAGTAAATGCTACTCCAATTTTTATTAACAACACATATGCAATCCACTTGGCAAAGAATCCTATATTCTGTGATAAAAAAAACATATAAAAAATAAGTACCATATGATTTGACAACATGTAGAGGCTAAGAGCATTCATTTGACACATTTTTTCACAAGTGAGAAAATTGTAGACATCTTCACCAAAGCACTTGGAAGATAAAAGTTTGAAAACTTCAAAAAGATGCTTGGATTCACAAAAACTCCCTCAGATTAAGGGGAAGAATGTTAGATACCTGACCCTTAGGGATTATGGTGTATTGTAAATATTATTATTGTTATTCATTTAGGAGTACTTCGAAGAGTCATAGGTGAAAAGGAATAGTCATTAGACCTATTGGAAGACGAAACCAAAGGTCATATCTTAATGTATTTATATGAGATTCACGCCAATGAAAATTATTCAAGTTTTGGAGTTATTCAATAACTATCAAACATTGTAGGATGTTAGATAAAATCAAATTCAAAAGCTTTAAGATCAGGATACTTCAAAGATATCTCAAAAGTGTACATCAAGATAATTAGAAACCAATACAAAATATGCAAAGGGAATTTGACAAGGTTGTCCTTGATAAAGATAAATAAATTTCTCGCTTAAAGAACCATGATTAAAGCTTACTGGCCCAAATCAAGAAGCTAAATAATTATAATAATTCGCTACAAAACAAGTTATAGCAACTTACCAACAAAGAATCACTAATTGATAATGAAACAATGACTGACCTTGTTGAAATACAAAAGTCATCAAATATAAAATTGAAAAACTAGAGAAAGGAACCAATACATATGCAAATAAAATGGAGGTAAAGATATCTTAAAGTATTGACAAGCAACTGGAAATCCAAATATCCCCACCAATAAACATTTAATGATTAACAAACAAATACAAGTGTGTATAGAAGACATACTACCATAAGCGCATCAAGAATACATTGTGAGCATAAAAAAGAAAAGTGACGTTACAAGAGCACCTTACTGACATCCTAATCACAAGAATCAATACCTTGACCAATCGGTATATTAACATCAACAATAATAATCAACCTATATTCTAAAGCATATTAAAACCAGTATAATTGGGTCTCAAAATAGTAGTTCACATTGTGAACCCTATAATAGCACAATGCCACAAATGATCCAATTACCAACCCTTTTTAATTTGGAAACTCCGCTTAGTGCTGAAATTGTCATATTGCTTCCTGTCCTCAACCATGACCAACTTCAGAATGAAGAATCCCAAGAAGGAATTACAAGCTAGTCAAAAGACATAACTTTTGTATGCTTTGGGGAAAAAACATTTTAAAGAGGTAGGAAATGTACTAAACAAAATATATATGTAAACATTAAATCAATAATCAATAATGGAGAAACATATCTTGACTGAAGGACATGACTAATGAAGGGACATTACCTATTAAGCATGGTGACTAATCAATTGATATATAAGCATATCGTTTTATGAAATTATAACATATTTTATCATCTATTCATTATTAAATATATTTATACTATCCTATATGGAATTTATGTTCATTGTCCTTCTTATGCTTGTTGGTAAATGAACTTTGATAATATAAAAATGCATTGGTGCATATCATATATTTTTGAAGAACTGGTATGTATAATGTATTTTGGAAGAACCGATGTATATAATATATGTTTGAAACACCTATGCATATTATATCTTATTGAAAAATAGTGCATACATGTGTTTGCACATCATAAAGTCTTAGTAAAAGGTAATGACAATAGTAATGACAACTGTAAATTTGTAGTATAAGGGAGTGATGTTATTTAGTTAGGAGTTCGAGTGCTTTTACCACGACAATAAGGACTAGTGTCTTTTTTCCATTTATACCACACTAGTATTTAATAACCATTTAAATGTACAAGTGTGAAAATAGGTATGAAACACATCGTTGATTTTGAACGAATACAATGCACCAATATGTTTCCCTATTGTTTTTTTTATGTTGTAGTTATTGAAATACAAGTTCTTATTTTTAATACAATTTAATAAAATTTAAAACAATTATTACAAAATTTATTATTTTGTAATAATATTGATTTCTTTATATTAATTAATGTGTTTGGATATAATTATTTTATTAATGTATTGTATTGTTTAAACACATATACTAGTTGATTACACCTTTGTTTATTGTAATAATGTAAATCATATAAGGCATCAACTAGTGTAATTCTATATTGGAGGTACACACCACACTAGGATTTCAAATCTAGTAGGTTTTTTACAACTGACAACATGTGCCCATCTGGAAGGTATTTTTTGGTCGGGAGAATGGATAGGTATTAGGAGGAGTTGGACTATTCATATGCTATGAAAGGTGAGGACACGATATTTGTTGACTCTTTTAAGGATGGTTCTGGTTCTATTGAGATTAAGGAGGGTCGCACTCCAACCCCCCCATTAGGAAATGACATTAGCATTTGATGGGGTTATTTGGAGATATCGTTGATGTACCAAATGAATTTATGGGGATTTGATCCTATATTTGCTAACTATTGTTTGGCAGGGCCACATAACATTGGTAGTAAAATTGGATAGAGATCGATTGAATAGGAAACTTAAGAAAACAACTAAGGACACAAAGCTTAGGATTGTTGACATAAGCAAACACTCTCTCAACATAAGTCTAAGTCTTGGGATGTTAGGATTATAATCCTCCCTTGTCCAGTTTGGTCAATTATGTCTAAATCGGGAGTCCTTTCAGTCTAGTTTTAGTCACTATCACCATTGGGTCCACTTGGCCTAATTGAGGCACATGTACCAGTTAATAAAGTGTGGGGAACACTAATTGAGGCCAAATTCCACTGATTGCACTTGCATGCATTAGTTTAGGAGCCTCCTAAATCAACCCTACAATTTAGAAGCCACTAGGAGTGTCGGAACCAACCTCCTTCAGCTGAGTTTAGTTAGTGACTAGTTAAGCCTAGTTAGGAGTCAGTTACATTCAGTTACATCCAATTACATTCAGTTATTGCAGTCATTTATTGATTGCATGTGGGAAGACGCAATTCCTCGCCTACCACACTCAGTTAGGCTAGTTAATGATTCTAACTGACTGGTGCACTGATTGAGGCAACTGGAGCAAACTAGTTGAGCTCCAATAATGATTTAGACATTTCTAGTTATCCATGCAGTAAGTAAGAGTCATTCAATTTGAATTCCTCTCTCATGCATTTGAATTGACTGGTTATTAATACCAGTGTATTACATTGTAATTAATTATCCAATTACTTTTGATTAATGAAAGCATTCACAGCTGTAAGCCATTTTTTGCATTGTTCCATTCTTCAATCTCTGAGTAAAATTGTTTGATATATCTTGTGAGTTGTGTGTTGGTCCACAGATCTATGTGCTCAATTTAATATGGTATCATAGACTTGGCAGGACAAGGAACTTCTCCTCCTACATATCTCCTACTTGGATCATTTTTTTAGCAAAATTGCTCCTTCCAACACTGCACCAGAAGCCAAAAGTTTACCACAGAAATCCTAAGAAAAGGAATTGTTGATCAAGCTAAGCTGGGTCTGATGAAAACTTTAAAAGTGCAGGATGTTCGACCTTACAGTGCCCTTTTGTGTTTTTGTGGGTACAACTTCGAATGGATTCATTAGTTCCTCTTCTCACCCCATCCACAAGCTATTCAAAATGGAAGATGAAGATGATTGCATCTTTGAAGAGACAAAATATCTATGAGGTGTCTATTGGACTTGGTGAAGAGTCTTATGAGAGTGAGAATGACTGGCTGAATAGATGTGATGCAGCTTTTGGAACAATAGGTCCGACTCTTTCTCCTAGCTTGTGCTACCTCACTAAATCTATTAAATACCCAAAGGATCTATGGACAAAATTGGACAGAACCTTTGGAAAGATTAATGAGGATCATAATAGCACTTTGGAGAGCACATCCAGCACCATAAGCATTCTTGATCCAAAATTCTTGGCCTCTACTATCTCTAATGAAGTTGTTCAAGATAAAGAAGAATCAGAATCTTCTACACAGTCAATTCGAATTGAAGAAAGTCTCCTTGCAGTGACTCCTTCTCCTAATGCTCTAGAAGTTTATGAGATCTTTGATTTCTCATCTCCTCATATGGATGATACAGAAGAAGACATTCGAATCTCTGATATTGAAGAAAAACACTGTTGCACTTCTATGCAAACATTCTCTAGTGATTTTCCTTTGAATTCTATGCAAAATTTACGAGTGATTGCTTCCAAAAGTGAAGAGGAAATTGATTTCTCTCCCTCTAATGTTGCTTTTGGTGTGAAAATATGTAATACCTTGGATATTTTGGAAAAAATATTAGATTATAAGAGTGATCCATTCTCTCTCCTTGATCTAGATCTTCCAACAAATTCTTGCAAGATTGCATGCACCAATATTCAAAATTTTGAAGAAGAAGAAAACTGTGCATCTACCGTCTCGGTGGACCATAGTCTTGGATTTGATATGAAATTTATTGGATCTGATATGATCTTATTTGGATATGATCTGATATTACTTGGTTAAATATTTCAGGTTCATGAGCTTTCAGTACTTCTTGTAGTTGTTCTCATCAATTTTGTGAAGAAACAAGTACTGCGAGTCTCCTTCAAAATTGTTTCTTGGGATTTGATTTCATTCCACATTTTTGGATCTGATATGAACTTATTTGGATCTGATATGATATTATTTAGATATGATATGATATCATTTGGTTCAAATTTTATATTCCAAGAGCTTTCATTCATGCTTGTAGCCGCTCTCACCAATTTCAGTGTGAAAAATCAAGTACCACAAGTCTTCTTCAAATTTACTGCTAGGATTTGGTGTTAGTTTCCTCTCATGAGGTTGCTGACATTTTATTTTGTGAATCATTAGTTATTTTTGAAGCTATATCAAATTATGGAGCTCAATCATTCTCTCTCCATAGTCCCAGGGCTTCTCTACCTTTGGTCACATGCTCATCTCCTCACAAAACTAGTAAAGAGAAAGACATTATGCATCTGCCTGGACACTTGCTCCTAACACTTGGGGCTTATTTTACCACTCATGGTTTGTTTTTCAAAGCTGAAACATATCAGTTTCTTGAGTGTTCCTCACATGGTTTGAATCCTCAAGAACCTTTTCTCTCTTATCAGTTGATTTCAGTTGCTCTACATGGGTCCAGTTTTCATCCAACAACTTTCTATATTTTTGATTTAGTTGAGCATTTTATTATTCTTCCAAAGAGGAAGATTCCTCCAGAAATAATGATGGATAAGTTCACATGACAGGCCCTAGGATACCTATGTACAGAAGAAGCAGATTGATCCTGATTCTACCTGCTTAGTTTGAGGAGGTCTTTTTTCCCATGTGGTTTTTTCTCAGTTCCTTGTATTAAGAAGTTACTTTACTTTACTTTAGCTGTAATGGGTGACCTATGGTCTTAGGTACCAGGGCCCACAAATTTTCCAAGTTAGCATTCAGGGGGGTGTTAGGATTATAATCCTCCCTTGTCCAATTTGGTCAATTATGTCTAAATCAAGAGTCCTTTCAATGTATTTTTAGTCACTATCACCATTGGGTCCACTTGGCCTAATTGGGGCACATGTACCAGTTAATAAAGTGTGGGGAACACTAATTGAGGCCAACTATCATGGATTGCACTTGCATGCATTAGTTTAGGATCCTCTTGGATCAATCCCTATTATTTAGGAGCCATTGGGAGTGCTGGAACCAACCTCCTTTAGTTGAGTTTAGTTAGTGACTAGTTAAGCCTAGTTAGGAGTCAATTACATTCAATTACATCCAGTTACATTCAGTTAGTGCCAGTCATTGATTGATTTCATGTGGGAAGGTGCAATTCCTCACCTACCACACTCAGTTAGGCTAGTTAACTGATTCTAACTGACTGGTGCACTGATTGAGGCAACTGGGATAACTAGTTGAGCTCCGATAATGATTTAGACATGTCTAGTTATCCATGCAGTAAGGTAGAGTCATTCAATTCAAATTCCTCTCTCATGCATTCAAATTGAATGGTTATTAATACCAATGTATTACATTGTAATTAATTATCCAATTACTTTTGATTAATGAAAGCATTCACAGCTACAAGCCATTTTTTGCACTGTTTCATTCTTCAATATCTGAGTCAAATTGTTTGATCTATTTGTGAGTTGTGTGTTGGTCCATATATCTATTTAAAGAGCATGGAGGGTCCTTGGCTAGTTGAAAGATTATGAGAAGCTCATTTGTAACTTTCTTTCTTTTGCATAATAAATTGCTCAAAGTAGCTATTTGGCTGGAATCATGGACTGTTTCCCTCTCGAGGGTTTTAACCACGTCAAAACATTAGTGTGTTGATCTATGATCTAATTGTGTGAGCGGATGCTCTAGGTGTTCAGTCTTTTGGGAGTACCCTATGTATACGGACATGGTATCAGAGCGTTTATGAAGAGTCGCTTTTAGTTATGATCTAGATCTTGAACTGGTGTTGCTGAAACTTTGAAAGGGTTTTTGGTTCTGGAATTTCTCTACATTTCTATCCTATGGGAGGTGTTCCATTGCATCCAGAGCGTCATTTCCATTGGGAAATATTTTTCGTTTCATCGAAAATTATTTCCATTTTCTCCAGAAACACCCATTTCAGAAGATTTGAAGGTATAATGTTAGAGTGGCGGTTTTCATTTTTTATTTTTTTTTAAAGGAAAAATCTCATATTTTATCAGTTTTATTATTAGATATTTAATTTTTTTAGTCTCGGATTGTTTCCTTCCCTAGCTGTGTATTCTCTTTGTCGTGCACCTTGCGTGATCGGGGCGAATCAGAAACATAAATGGAAAGGGTTTTCTTGCCTGCGTATGCTCTTTGCCATGCACCTTGTGCAATCGCAGCGAATCAGAAATAGAGAGAAAACGTAGAATTTTCCGGTAAGCTAACGAGATCTAACCCCAAAAGCATGGAAATTTTTTTTTGTTTCGTTTTGTGGTGTGATTTGCAGGTAAAGAAGCAAACCCGGAGACAGAGAGAGGAGAGTTAAAAAAAGGCTTCCTTCCTCCTTCCCTTCTTTTACGTATCTTTTAATCTTAGCTCACTTGGTTCAAAGTTGCTGTGTTCCTTAATAGGTCTTGAGTTCAAGTCTTATTAAATTATTTTTTTTAATAGTGCAGACAATTTCTAATTTTAAGTTACTTTATTGTAAAATGCATCTCACTTAAATTAAAAATAAAAATAAAAAATAAAAAAGTGAGTCACTTAAGTCTTTTAGTTTATTTTTTGTTGCACTATTTAAAAGTAACATCATTGTAAAAGTGAAAATCACTTATTTTACAAAAATGATTGACTTAAAACAACTTTATTGCAAAGTGATTGTCAAAGGTTCATCTTGGGAAGAGGGGGGTTCTTTTTTTAGTTGGTCAATTTTATATCTGCCACGTCACTATTGGGGACATCTTCAACATTTTCTTTGATCAAGCATAACATCATCATATGAAATTAGTTTTCAGTGCCATTTTTTTATCGAGCTCTTTGCATCCAGATAGTTGATTTCTGCCTTTTTATCCATTATTTTACAGTATGGCTACCCCTTGTGATATTATACTTACCAGTTCCAACTATTTTTCATGGAAATATCGTATGGAGGATATTCTATGAAGTAGGGGACTTTTCAGAATTACCCCAGGGAAAGAAACAGAGCCCACTGATGATGATACAAAAATAAAATGGGAAAATATATGTGATGAATCTCATGGATTGATTGGGATGTTAATCTCTACCGATTTGCAATTCCACATATCTGGAATTGATGAATTTGATAAAGCTTGGGAAAAGTTGGAATCTGTGTTTGGTAAACACAATAAAATTCGAGGTCATCAACTCGAAAATGAGTTGATTTCTTTAAATCCAAGTGATTTTCCATGCAATCAAGATTATTTATCTAAGTACAAAACTCTTAGACTCTTATGTGAAGAATGCAAGATTAAGAGAGAAGACAAATAATGTATTTATCATATTCTTTCCAAACTTGGACCTGCATATTCTATTTTTGTATCTACATTTTACTCCATGAAAGATTCCTTGAATGGAGCTAGCTATCAAGAGCCTTGTCTTGAATCCTTTTGTGATTCCTTGATTAGAGAGCAAGATAAGCTCATACATATTGGAATAATTAACAATGCAGATGCATCTGGGAATACCTTATTATCCCATTAGAAAGAAAAGTCCAAGCATCCCAAGAAAACAAAATTTTCACAATAATAAGCCAAACAAGGGTCTCAAACCCTCTCAGTCAGCTCCTTCTTTAAAAAATGACAAAGGATCCAAGCCAAAAGGAAACAAGACTGAGCGTCATTGCAACTATTGCGGGAAAGATAATAGTGATGAATCTAAGTGTTTCAAGAAGATGGCACCTTAGAATAAGCAATGAAGAAGCACCACATCATCCTAGATTCGTCTTCAAAATATACCTCTCATGAACATGCACTTTGTGCTTCTGGTTACTCTTATACTGCATCTTCTTCTTCTACTTCAAATGAATGGCTCATTGATTCTGGAGAATCTTATCATATGGCTAACGATCAAGCCATATTTTCTACTATGCATGAATGTAACACCAAACAAATATTTGTTGGTGATGATAGTTCTCTAAGCGTTGTAGGATCTGGAACAGCTCCAGTAGAAAATGGTCATTTTAGTGATGTAGTATGTGTTCTAATAATTTCCTGCAATTTGTTGTCAGTCTATCAAATCACTCATTCTGGTGAAGGTAAAACTGTAACGTTTACACCTCACCAAGTTGTAATCAAGGATTTTAAATATCCTCAACATGTCCTAGCTACCGGGATTGTTGATGATATTACCAGG
>LPNX010026469.1:153935-276887 GCA_001517045.1 Pseudotsuga menziesii | reverse complement strand
CTTTTTAGTGGGATTTTCAGGGAAATATGGTAGGCAAATGGACAAATGAGCCATGTAGTGAGGTAGATGAGGTAGTTAACCATTTTTGGGTGTTAACAGACAGGTCTTCTGATGGTATCTTGCAAGGATGGTGTTTGTTGTGGTTGTGTACTCGGAAAACATCATTAGGATAGTTTTGACAAACGCGCCTCTTGGCACGCCCTGGTTCCCTTGGAGCTTGTGCATGGTGACTTGTGTGGTCCTCTTCCATCTGCTTCCTTTTCTAGTTTCAAATATTTCTTAACTTTCATTGATGATTACTCCAGACGCACTTGGGTTTATTTCCTAAGAGTGAAGTATTTGACATGTTCTTGGCCTACAAGGCCCTTGTTGAAAAACTATTTGGTTATCAAATCATTAAGTTAAGATCCGACAATGGAGGAGAATATGTTAACAAAAATTTCACTACTTTATGCATTGAACAATGAATCCAACAACAACACATTGTTCCATATACACCACAACAAAATGGTGTAGCTGAATAGAAGAACCACACTTTAAAAGACATGGCTAATTGTATGATCCAATTTAAGGGACTAAGTCTTCAATTTTGGGGTGAGGCCATAAATTGTGCAAATTACATATTTAATCACACCCCCACTATATATTTACAAGGTATAACACCAAAAGAAGCATGGAATAAAATTAAACCAGATGTAAGTCACTTCTGTGTGTTTGGTAGTGAAGCATGGGCTCACATTCCGGATGAAAAACAGAAAGTATTGCAGCCTAAAAGTGAAAAGTGCATATTTGTTGGATATTCTGAAGATGTAAAAGGTTATAGACTTCTTCAACCACATTCAAATGATGCAACCATTAGAAGAGATGTTAAATTTGATGAAAATCTCTTGGCCTGCGAGCCTAACTCGGCGGTTGTGCCATCTTTAGCCTGCGAGCCTTATTCAATGATTGTGTCTTCTTCTACTTCCAAATTCCTTGACATATTTCCAACTCCAATTTCTGATGATGATAGTGAGGATGGAAATCCACCTCCTCCTGCTCATATTCCTCCAACTGCACCAACACCATTGCTTCCTCAATGGGTCCGTTCAACATGTGAAGTAGTTGGTGATATTTTCGGTAATCATAGAGATCAATGATGAACACATTCTTAGTTTCAGAGAGCCTCTTCTCTTTTGGCTTAAGTTTTCGAGAATCATGATCCAGAAACTTTTGCAGAAGCTTCAAGAAATCTAGATTGGGATGCAGCTATGGATGAATATCATCGTTCCTTAATGGCAAACGATACTTGGGATCTTGTACCTCTTCCAAAAGGAAGAAAACTTGTCAGATGTAAATGGGTATATATAACTAAGTATGCATCATATGTAAGTGTTGAAAGACTTAAGGCAAGGTTAGTTGCCAAAGGTTTTTCCCAAGTCGAAGGGATTGACTACAATGAAACCTTTTCTCTTGTTGCAAAAATGAACTCCATCCGCCTTGTTCTTTCCCTTATAGCCTTACATAACTGGGAATTCCATCAAATGGATGTCAAGTCTGGATTCCTACATGGTGATTTACATGAGGAAATTTACATGGAACAACCTCCTGGATATGTTCAGAATAACTCTAGCCTTGTCTGTCCCCTTAAGAAATCCTTATATGGCCTTAAGCAATCTCCTAGAGCTTGGTATGCCAAAATGGATAGCTTTCTCCTTGACACTGGTTTTTTTAGATGCCATTCTAACCCCATTGTCTATACCAATAAAGTAGGAAACCATATCATCATACTTGTTCTTTATGTTGATGATTTTATCCTTACTGGTAGTGACCCTAAGCTTTTAATCCATGTGAAATCTAGTCTTAAGCAAAATTTTGAAATGTCAAACTTAGGACATTTCCATTATTTTCTTGGTCTCCAAGTCTTTCAAACCAAAGAAGGAATCTTTCTTTCCCAATATAAGTATGCTTGTGACCTTCTTCGCCACTTTCACATGGAAGATTGTAAACCATCCCCTTCTCCCCTCCAGTCTGGAGTCAAACTTTCTGCCACTTTTACTTCACCTAAATAAAGTAGATGCCACATTGTATCATCAGCTTGTTGGTAGTCTCTTATACTTGAATCATTCCCGTTCTGACCTTTCCTTTGTCATTGGTCGTGTTTCCCGTTATATGCAATCACCTCATGAAAGTCATTGGAAAGCAGTAAAAAGAATACTTTGATATATTTGAGGCACAATTCAGTTTGGGATTCATTACAGTACATGGGGAACACCTTTGTTGGTTGGTTTCATTGATTCAGATTGGGTCGGCGATCCTGATGATTGAAATTCTACTGCAGGTTATGTTTTCAATATGGGATCTGGATTGGGCTTGTAAGAAACAACAAGATCTTGCTCTTTCTTCAACAAAAGTAGAATATCAAGCCAAAATTAATGCCAGTCAAGAAGCTTTATGGCTTCGAAATATCCTATCAGAGTTTGGATTCAAGCAACAGCAGCCTACTCCACTTTGGTGCCACAATCAAAGTGCCATCAAGCTTGCCAAAGATCTAGTTCTACATCAACGCAGCAAATGCATTGAGTTACATCAGTGCACGTCATCAGAAATATTGTTCATGATCATGTTCTTGAAGTGCTCTATTTCCCTATAGATGATCAAGTTGCAAACATATTCACCAAGTCTCTTACAGAAGCAAAGTTTTCTAAACTTCGATCTATGTTAGGAGTTCAGGAATTTGTCATTAAGGGGTGGGTAGGCTCTAATTCCTCCTTCCTTCTCCTAATAGTGTCACTTTTGTAAATCCTTCAATCCTATCCCAAGTTGTTCTTAAGAGGGGATGTTAGGATATTTAGACACTTAGAAGTTAGTTAAGATCAACTTGTGTAATATATCCATTAGTTAAAGTGTGTTTCTTTAGTATGCATTAGTATGCATTTGTAAATATTCTAATCCAACAGTCACAATATGTTCTAGACATAAAGTGATCTGATGGTTTAACTTCTCTTAGATCATACCTACCCTTGATCTGTGGCTTACCACCTGATTGGTCCATGATCTCTATTTAAATATCATGGAGGGTCCTTGGCTAGTTGATCGATTATGAGAAGCTCATTTGTAACTTTATTTCTTTTTCATAATAAATTGCTCCAAGTAGCTATTTGGCTGGGGCTGTAGACCGTTTCCCTCTCAAGGGTTTTAACCACGTCAAAACATTGGTGTGTTGATCTATGATCTGTTTGTGTGAGTGGCTACTCTAGGTGTTCGGTCTTTTGGGAGTACCTTGTGTACCCGAACACCAACCACAATTGTCGAGGTTGTGAACCACGCAAGAAAAAATTATTTTAAACCCTAGTTCTCTAAAGTCAAAATATTTATTAATAATAATAATAATTTAATCATTGTAATTATTACAATTATTATTTTATAAAAAAAGGGGGAAAAGAAGACAAAAGTCAAAGTCAATGGAAGGCTTACATAAGGACTATATTGAGTACTCACTGTACCTCGTTCTTGACAATTTATTACCAAAGAATTCGAAGACCATGGAAGCCACTTTATAGTTACAAATAAAATAATTAGAAGCTAAACTAAGGTGTTATAGAATGGACAATAAATAATTGCAAATGATGACTAAAACTTTTCAAATGACGATTGAAATATAAGAAATTCAAATAGAATCCAAAGAACAACATATTTCCTACCAAATAAAATGTATAGAAAATTTGTTTGCACAAATTGATGAATTAAAGGACGAGAATGATTTCAATTAGAGATTACAAAACCAAGATATAAAGAAAGAAACCAATGAGAATAATGCAAAAATAATGCTCTTTAACAAAATCCTTTATGACAAGGATGAAGAAATTGCGCAAGTCAAGGAAAAATTAGAATGCCAAGAAGCAGAGATTTGTTGACGTCAACAACAAATAAAAGAGCTCTAGCAGAAAAATGATGACATTAAAAACAAACACAAGTTAGAGATAACAAAAGTCAATAAAAGGTTATCAAGCAATTCTAAAGAATTATTTTGGCTAAGAAACCATGTTAATACATTAGTTACAAAAATAAAATAAAATTGAAAAATATTTGGAAGTCAAAGCACTCTAATGAAGACAACGAAGGAAAATTCTAGAGAAGCAAGAAGAAAATCGCCACCTTTGAAATTATAATGAAGATATTAAGGAACAACTTAAGAAGTCCAAAGATGAAGAAAAGTCAAAAGAAAAAATGATTAAACGGATTATAAATGAAAACAATCTGTTAGAAAAGAAATTAGAATAAATTCACAATGAGGCATCAAAAGCTTCAAAAATACAATTTGTAGAAAAATGCACCATCATAGATCCAGTTCATATCACCCTTGAAGATGTCAACCCAGTTGAAGAAGCACATACCTTAAAGTTAAACTAGACGACACTACAAACATGATCATGGGAAATATCATTATAAGAATTCCCAACTGACATCAAAACCATGAAATAAGGTATCCTAAAAGTCATGAGAAACTAACCTAAATTACTATTACCAGTGCAATCAAAGCAGATATTGATACTAGTTCAATGAAGTCTTATAACGACACTTTGTCATGGCAAGGTAACACTCTACAAAAAATTGATTTAGGATGGATCAATCTGTCGAAATTTTGAAAGTTATGTTCTACACTTAAAAGTTCATATAGACTTGTCTCATCAATTACGACATAGGAAAAAAAGATGCAACAACATTACAAGCACATGGTGGAAGTCTTCTTCATCACCATGATTTGAGGACAAAGCATTCTGAAGAGGAAGGTAATGTAACAAATAAAATATTAAATAGACAACATTAATAAATAAGAATAAAATAAATATTAGTTAATTAGGTTAACTATGAGAGATATCACTTAGTGAATAGTCAATATGTAAGTCCTATATATACGGACTACTTTATCATTGTAAAATCATCATTTATATTCAATAAACATTTTTCTTTTCCAACATGGAATTATTTTCTATTGGTCTATTTATTTGGACAACTTTCTAGTGTAACCAATTATGGTATACAACACATAATAAGACTAAAATAAATTCATTCCCATCTTAGAGAGGAGGAGTGTTATCATGAAAATTTCACACACCTGCACCAATTTTAGGATTCATAAGGTAAAGTGTCGTCAACATACACCATTCTAAACCAAAGATGTCTAACAAGGTATAAACAACAGAATGCACCCAAGGTAGCCTCAAAACCACTGAAAACCAAAAACAAAGATGGTTAAACTATTTACTAGTGCTACAACGTGATCCCCTGGAACAACACCTATGATGTAGCGTGGAATATCCTTCTATACCCATGCTACTGACACAAATGACAGGATATCACTCACCAATGACACATTGATGGCTCATGAAAGCTCCACTTACCCATTTAAATTTGAATTTGGTCTCTCACACACTTGGTTGCCTTAAGTGGCCTCTTGGTGTACTAGGGAGCTCAAACTATGAATCAATGGGTTCACATCAAGTGATCTTGTCAATTATTGGCCTCCCCTTGTCCTATAAAATAAATCCATGGGCATGTCATTTGTAAGAAGATTTGGAATCAAATTTATGCTGCAATAATTGTGGTTGAGATCTCATTTTTCTCACCCACTTCCCTCACTTTCCAAGCACTCCTAGATCTTCCTTGCCTCCTTCAATCAAGGGCCAAGTGTTCTTCCCAATTTACAATGGTTCATTAACCATACTTAAATCATTTTGTTGGACAAGGAGGACCTCCCTCAGGAAGAGTGTTTGCCTCCATTTGGAGCTCACCTCTCCAAGGTGTTTGTATTACCTTGACCATTGGGAAATATACAAGTGGTTTGACTCATTGTGATTGTTGAAGTTTTCATACTCTCCCCCTTCTTTGTTATTTAATCCAAGTTTTACTATTTATATTTTTTTTTGCTTTACTTGCTTCTAAAAATATCTTGCAGGATCACTTGGTGTCATCCAACCTCACATTCCACTCCCCAAAGGGGCTTGATATTGAGGCCTTGTTGTATCCTACAAGTCCTATCCCCATAACAAAAAGTGGGAAGCACTCTTGTGCATTATTTCCCACAACAATATTAATGGTGACTCCACTCTATTCTTGTTCATTTGTATTTGTTTAGGTTGTTTGTTGAAGTATAGTTAATTTTGGTAACTTGTGTCTTGTAGGTGATGAGGACATTATCCTCCATTCCAGAAATTTGGCCTCCATTTGGTCGTGCCAATCATTTTACAGAGTAGTGCGACTCCCATCATTTTTGGGTTGTTGTAGTGCGACTATTCCTTCGAGAGTCGCGTTGATCAACACAATTTACTAGTCTTCTGCTCACACAGTTTGTTTTTCATGATTCAACATGAAATTTCCTCACTATTCCCGTGCTATAGCACTCCAGTGAGTCTTTATGCCTCGTTGCAGAGCGTCTGTAAAATTTATTTCTACGTTGTTCCGCATTTATTTGCTTTTTATCAGTTTGTTCAACAATCTACAACCCACTAGATGCTCACTAATTAACTGACAATGGTTACTTGTTCTATTAGTAATTGTCAACCTAGACTAAGAATAGTGAGTAAAGGGGTCATTCCTCCTCGAAATTGACTTAGGTAACCAACTTTGAGGCTCCCCAAGGACCTCATTGTTGTCACTAGTGTTTGGGATTGTATAAGATTGTTGTTTTTACTTTGAACATCATTAGTTTAAAGTAGTGTAGCATCCACTATATGTACAAAATCAAGGACCTAAATCATGTTTCCTTCCCAAGTATTCTCTTTATGATATATTTGAATCAGAAAATGGAGTGAAGGGTGAAATTCTTCCTATGCACACAACATTTAATTTTTTGCAAGCGTCACTAGTTTGATTAGAGCTCAACTTACACCTATTTTTCTTTGAGCATTTATGATTTCAATTAATTTCAACAATATTATTTTCTTTCATCACATGTGGATGCCCAATAGCATACAATAAGGGATCTAAAGACTCTATCCAACCAAGTATTCCCTTCACGATTTTTGTGAATCGGAAAGGAAGGAACGAGTGAAATACCTCCCTTACACATTTAATTCACAAAAAATCCTTAAAATAAACCATTATAAGATGTTAACCAACTAAAATCCTCCACATGACATAACAAAACAATATTTTAGCTTGGTAGGTTGATTGGATTAGGAATCCAAATAATACCCAACAACTTAGTTTCATTAGGCATATTTTTAAAACATAGCATTGTTGTCTTCTAGGGTACTTTAAATCCTGCTACAAGCAAGTACATGTATTGTGACCAAGGAGGTAAAAGTTTAGGTATAGCTGCCCTGCTCTTCCCTATGGGGCACTCACCTTGTTGTTAGAGAGACGACAATATACCACCCAAGCCTAAATGATGATCTGCACTTGACGCAAGGTAACCATAGTCGCCAAACTTAGGATATCGCCAAGGAACACTTGGGAGTGTAAGTGATTCCTAGATTCAACTATTGTCATTGGGGGGTGTTTCCAAGTCTTCTTGATTGGAACAATGAGCCCATCACCCATATAACTGACTCTTTGTTACCTCCACTAGTCAATTATTGTGTGGATTCCACCATCGCCATCAAATGTGCTTTTGGGATGCCCAGTTCCAATTGAGAGGAAGGACACTAGGTATTTTTAGAGCATTTACACTTGTTATTCTTTTCTAAATACAAACTCATTAAAATCATAATTTAAAAAGAACCAACATGTGGACACCATTGCACTAAGCCATATTTTCACATATCACTCACATATTGCACCATATTTCATCTGTTTTGGTTGGAATATTTTGCATTTGTCTATATTGTGTTTATTCATCACCAACAACTCTCACTTGACAAATATACTTCCACCATTGAGGAGCAAAACCCCCCCTAAGGTAGTCCCTCATAATGCAATTCTTTTCCCCTCTCTCGAGGGGTGTTTTTCCATTATCTCCACGTGCCACACGAGGGAGATCACCAGGTCGGGGCTTCTCCCATGCCACTTTGATTGGGTCATATAGATGAGGACATACCTTAGTTGATTCAATCTCTCCCCTAAAAGATATTGTTTATACTTTCCCATCATCTTCTCAATGAAGAGGTTCACCATTGTTTACTCCCCCACGCGTGAGTATTCCACCTTCTTCTTCCCCATCAAGAGGAAGTCACACTACATATTCATCTTCCCCTAGAATACAAATATCACCACCACATATTCTGAGGTCTCCCCCTTGAGGAAACCACATACATAATAACATACAGGCACCCAATCCCAATCCGAACTTACCATTCATAGGAAGTTTGAACCTCCCTGATCTAGCCAAGTTGGTAAATGATCGCATAGATCATGACGCCACTTGGTTGGATATGCTGAAAAATATGCCTTAAGATATCCTTAAGTTTGAAGCAAAACAGGGAGATGATCTCGCAAACCACATTATGTCTTTCCATCTATGGTGTTCCTCTAATAGCATAGTGGAATATTTGGTCTGGCTCGGTCTCTTCCAAAGAACACTAACTGGTGAAGCTGTAAAATGGTATGTCAGTTTGGAAATTGCATCTCATGCCACATTTGAGACTATTAACACATCATTTCTATCCTATTTTCAATTTCATATAAGACATGATCTTGTCCTCTAAATTCTCATCGAGTTTTGAAAAAACACATCCACACATATCGTAGATCATATCCACGAATGGTGTAGATGCCACGTGTTATGCAAAATCGACATTCAAGCTCCCTTCCTCTTGGATTGGTTCCTCAAATCACTCCAATGAGCTATCACAAAGGACGTGGCTACCTCCATGCCACAAACTGAGGAAGTGGATATTCCCAAATCCCAACACTTTGACCTTATAATTGCCCAATCATGGTATGTATACACTCAACTGCTAGATGCCTCTTGGCATAGATCATTGAATCCTCCCATAGTTGGGATGTCACATTCCACGGATGGGCTTATTGGTTCTATTTCTTCCCAAAGTAAGGTTCCCCAACAAATAAATCCTTCACCACCACCACTAGTCACACTATACCCACCTGTCCTCATTGGGTTGGATCCCACTCCTACTACACCATATCCTTCATTTGGTCAGTCTCAATATAGAACATGCAACCTTGTATATCTAAGTACAATCCAAGTACAATCAGTGGCTCAACCACCAATGGCACCACCTGCGTTGACATCCACACCATATGTGGTGCAACCTACTTATATCTCACCCCCAGGATATAGTACCTATTATCCATATCCGTGTCCTCCCATTACGACACCCATGCCTTATATGGGAGTCAACTTTGTTCAACCTTCCATGCAACAAAAAACTCAAAAATTCGAGTAGTTGAATATTTCCAATCCCCCAAATCCACAAAATCTAGGGAAGAAGAAAGGAAAGAATAGGCATCCTCAACAACAAAGGAAAGGGAGAAACAAAGCCCCCCAACATAACAAAAACCAGGGTAACTAAGCCCCACAAGGGGGAAATCCCCCCAAGCAAGGAAATAATGCTAACTTTAGGACAAATTTTCCTTGCGCCACATGGGGGGAATATGGTCACTACACTCACCATTGTCTACGTATCATTGAATACCAAAATATGTTGGGATCAAAACAATAGAGACCCGCAAACCCTCCTCAAGAATCTCTTGCACAACAACCAAAACAAGTTGTTTGCAACAACTCTCTTCCAATTGAGGGGTGGTTACCCAACAACCTAACCCTCGTCCCCTAAATGATGGAATGTTCTAAAACAATTATATGACCCAAGCATCAATTAACCTACGAACTCACAATATTGAGTACACTAATGTTGAAACCTCGCCCATCCTTAAAGGAACTTCCACTGCATCAAGAGGCCCTTTGTAGATCTTGCGGCCTACCATAGAGAAAATTTCGAGGATACCTAAAGCACCATTAAGGAATACTCCCTATAACACCCACATGAAGGTTGCACATAACTAAACATTGTAGACGATCTATCACAATCACCAGCCACCATGTCAACCCTTGAGGTACTTCAATCACACCCTTCCTAACAAAAGGCGTTGTTGAATGTAATGGGTGTTTTCGACCCTTCTGATGCAAATCTCATGACCTTTGACCTTGATAAAGGTGAACCATGACTACCCTCATCGGTCGCATTTCAAGTGTCGGTCATGGTAAAAAACATCAATGATCCATCGATTCATCATCGATGAAGGCGCATCCACATGCGTAATGTCTTCTAATGTGTGGAAAAAAATGGGCTCTCCTGAGTTAGAACCATCTTCTATCAATCTCCATGGATACAATGGCAGGCCATCCCAACCACGTGGCTTGCACCGGATTGTCTTGATTGAGCTAGGGGGGAAGCGGTCATGAATGACATAGAAGTCATAGATTCTCAATTTGAATATAACATCATGTTGGGATGTAGCTATATGTATGCCATGAAAATGGTTGCCTCCTCAGTCTTACGCATCATGATTTTCCCATTTAATGGGAAGGTGGTCACCCTTAACTTACTCAGCTACTATAATCCCAATGCATCATCCAATTCCAAAAATTTCTTTCCTATAGTTAGTAATATAAACAAAACACCATATGTTGATATTAGTCCAAAAGTTTACAAGGACTCTAACCTCCTATGGGCATATTCAGGTCCTCCATCTGTCATCCCCCCTCTAAAAGAAGGTCTCATGTGTACCCTGTCTCCTATGTAGAAAGAAGTGTCCACACCTAAACATCATCCTCAACAACCCCATCCATCCACGACATCGAGAAAAGCCTAAACCCATCAATTCCACCTATGTTCTAGATACCATTTCTATACCCCCCATGGGAGTACTTAGAACACCAGTCATGGCCCAGTTAACCCTCCCATGACTCACGCTTGCTTTACTTGTATGGTACATTACACCACCATTTCCAGAAATGGATTTTCCACTTATATCCCATTACGATATGGTCCCAGTGCAACGAGTTACCTCTCCAACTCTATCCATTGAAACGACCACTTATGTGACTCAACCACCACCAGCGGTTACTAAAACACAAAATCAAGGCATTCTTCAACCCAAGCCAACTACCCCCACCAATGGGGGTACTACTCAACCCAAGTTGAAAGACCCCATCATAGAAAACCATGTTCCTGCGTCATCGCCAGGAACAATCACAACCGACATGAAGGGTTCCACTCAAGAAACGATTAAAGCACCCATCATGCATGATACTCCCACCATGTAGGTCACACCCCCATGTTGTCTATGTGGAAAAAAAGGTCATGCAAAAAATATGTTCCCTACCTTTCCCGAGCTGATAAATTTGTTGAATACACATGTTAGTTCCACATTTTCTTCCCACACTCAGACTAGTGGCACATCAAATCCATCAACCCCCAAATCCAAGTCATTATGCACCAACAAAGCATGTTTGATTTGTTCTCAATTTGGGCATCATATGCAGCATTGCCCTGATCTCCCTTGATTTTACAATGAATTGGAAACCATTCATCTTACTTAACCATTGGAGGAGGAGATACCTAACCTAGTGCATATGAACACCCTTAGCAAGATCAAATGCACCTCCCCAACACCCATCTCAATCCCTACTCACATATTGAAGTAGGGACACACTACTCGTCCATGCCGATAGTGTAAGTTAATGTCCCACTACACGTTTCAATGTCTAATGAGAGCTACCTATCGCACCCTCAAAGTCGGACAAAGTCACCTTATCGACAACCTCATCCCCACAAGATTAGTTCTCCCAACTATAGCAAAAGAAGAAGATATCTCGACTGGGAGTAGAGATGAGGAACACCTGCCTGTGGTGTTCCTTTCATGAGGGATCAACACCCTAATCGTTCCACCATCATTACTCCCAAAACATTTTCCCCTTCCCCTCCCACTCACCATGGAGAAATTTTCTTCTTTGACACGATCCCCATATAGAAATTGGTTGACTTAGGTACAATAACATGTACTCCATCTCGGATCTATGCTACCACAAGCACTGGACTAGACTTAGAAGACTACTTTTCTTTTGATGAGGACATGCTTGAATAATTTATTTTCTCCATGAATGAGGCTATCAAGGAGGCCATGCATATTGGCACCCCCTGGCATAATCTTCATCATCAGTCATCCTTTACCTCCCCAGAGATATCGCAACAATACACTATTGAATCAAAAGGATTCTTACCACCAAAATATGTTGATTGGTTCAAAAAATCTATTCTGGATCTTCTGGATTCTTACCATTCCGATTGATATGTCTACTACCCTGGGAGTGATCGAGAACATTTCCATTGGTGCCTCATGGTCCCCACAAGAGATTAGTGACTTCATTTCCTTCTTCAAAGAATTTTGAGATGTCTTCGCATGGTCATATGTTGAAATGATCGGCCTTTACCCATACATTGTTGAACACCATATTGACACGTGGACTTATCCTTCCCGGTTCGACAAAAGAAAAGACTAGTACAACCTTGTAAAACCCCCACCATAAAGGCTGAAATTGAGAAACTTCTGAATGTTGACTTCATTTATCCTATTTCCTACACCTCACGGGTGTCCAAACCAATACTGATTAACAAAAAATAAGGAACCATTCAGGTCTACACACTTTTGTGACCTCAACCTTGCATGTCCTAAAGGAAATTTCCCTACCCCTTTCATTGACCAAATTATCTATTCTTGAGCTGGTAGAAAGATGTTGTCCTTTATGGATGGCTTTTCTTGGTACAAACAAATACGTATCCATCCCCAAAATCAATACAAAACTTCATTTACCACTCCATGTTGCACTTTTTCCTACAAAATCATGCTCTTTGGCCTAAAAATGTAGGTGCTACCTTTCAACAGGAAATGTCATATCTCTTCAATGATCTCATCGAAATCATCCTAGCCCTTTTAGATGACCTCATGGCCAAGTCTAAAAAATAGAAGGACCACCTCCAAGACCTACCCACCATATTTACATGCTATAACAAATACAACATCTGCTTAAACCCCCTCAAATGTGTCTTCTGCATCACAACAAGATGCCTCTTGGGATTCATTGTCTTACATGCGTACATCACTGTGGATCCTTCCAAAGTTTAATCCATCATGGATTTACATCCTCCCAAAACATGACGCCAATTATAAATCATCCAAGGCAATTCCAACTTCCTTTGTCTCTTTGTTCCTGATTATGCTACCAAGGTCCACAGATTCATTCATTTACTTCACAAAGACATCCCTTTTTAGTGGGATGACCACGCCCACAGCTCTTTTGAGGTACTCAAACAAGCATTAGCATTTGCACCTTTGATTTCTCCACCTAATTTCAATAGAGATTTCATTCTTTACATCTTAGCATCAGACTGTTCAGCTTCCAGTGTCCTTTTCCAACCCGCTGATAATAATAGTGAACATGTAATATATTACATCAACAAAACACTCACTGGCCCCGCCCTTAACTATGACCATGATGAGAAATTTTCCTTAGTAGTCATTATTTTGGTAGATAAGCTTCACCATTACATTTTTCTATCCAAATCCATGGTCATTTGTGACTCTAACCCCATGCAATACATATTGAGCCGTCACCTCATCAACAATAAATTTTCATGATGGATTGTAAATCTTTAGGAATTCAACCTTTAGTTTGCGACTCCCAAGAGCAAAAAATCCTTATCCCTTGTTGAGATCATCACCTATCTCCCCCCCGAAGCTCCAAGAGAACCAATGAATGATAACCTACTAGATGAACATCTCTTCCACATCACCTTCGATGACCCCTAGTATGGTGACATACTTACATACCTCCAGGATTAGAAGTTTGACCCCCATATGTTTCACAATGGCAGACATTGCATATGCAACCAATCCCCGTGATAGCTCCTCTTAGATGATTTTCTTTATCGACGAGGTGTTGATACTATTTTATGACGTTGTTTGTCCCACAGTGAGGATAAACAAGTCCTCGATGATCCGACGGATTATTCCTCCTTGAAGATCCAATATGGTACATGGTTCAGAAACGGCGGTTGAAGAAAATTGGACGACAAAAATACAAAGCATCGGAGGTCGGAAGAGATCTCCCTCCACAACGGCGGGCGGCCAAACTCCTAGTCTGTCCGCAGGGATAACCGGACGCAAAAAAAAAATATGAGGATCGGCGGTCGGAAGCTTTTCCTCTTTTGCAACGGCAGGGCTCGGAAGCCTTTTTCCTTCCACAACGGCGGGGCTCACAAGGCATCTCCCTTCCGCAACAGCGGAAGCTTGACGGACGTTCGGATGGATCAGAGGTCGGAACGATTCGACAGCCGCAACGGCGGAAGCTTGACGGACATTCGGACGGATCAGAGGTCGGAACAATTCGGCAGCCGCAATGGCAGAAGCCCAAAACTTAAAAGATCGGTGAAATAACTCGACGAAATCAGAAAAAGAAGTGGTGCGCCATCCGCAACTGCGGAAACCAAAGTAACTAAAGCCTCCGACTCGAAAACCAACCGACAACCGATTGCGATTGAGACCGTCGGAGCCCGTTGCTTATCCTCTTCCGCAACGGTGGACGAGCAGATGACTACAACCTCCGATTCAAACACTGCAATGTGCATGGCATGGCTTAGCTGTAACAGTTTGGCAAAGCTTTCTTGGCAGTTATGCCACAGCTGGAATAACGACGAAAGGCATATGAACAGTCTTGATGCCGTGTTTCATGGGATGTGAACAGTCGCATTTCTTTGACGTTTTGGCTTCTTTGTAATGACAAAGATGAGTAATAAAGGAGAGGAACCAGGGATGGTTCCGGGCGGGAAAAAGAATGATTAGAGGAGTTTTTGGAGAACGGCAGTGCAACGTTTCTCTGTGACGAGAATCTTTAGTGAGCATTTTGTTGAAGTCAACTATTCTCAGTTATACTTGGCTTCTTTTGTCTGTTGAAGTCCAGTTTTGTAGCTTTCAGAGAGGAGTCTTAAAGACTTTCTATCTAGCATTCTGTTTTACAGTTGCTGAAGTTGTTTCCAGAACCCTTTTGTACCATTTTAAGAGATTAATTGGATCGGTTCCCATTGGAGAGGGACCCGGAGACGTAGCCCAATGGAGGGGGTGAACTCCGTTATCAACTTCTGTTCATGACTCTCTATTTCTGTGTTTTCTTCTTGGCATCTGTTTATCAGTGTTGTGGTTTTCATTCCTGTTCTGTGCATTTAATTTCTGCTAATACTGTCCATTAATTAACCTGTTGCATGCATTCTTTTACAACAAACTTTTAATGCACTAAAGTTGAGGTCCTACGGATCATATTTGGTATCAGAGTTGGTTGATTGTTGTGCAAGTTTGTGAATGCTTACCAGGTCCAGGTTAAAGCTTGGTGAAGGAGAATTAGTTGAAGGAGATCCTGAGATTGGCTCCAGGAGAACATTCTCAAGAACCATGTCTTCTGCACGAAGGGAAGAAGAAGGACACACCGAACGGGAAAAACCTGTTATGTCTGAAACTGAGTTTCTGGAGGATTTTATGAGCATGAAAGCCATGATGGAACTTCTACTCGAAGAGCGAGCAGAAAGGAAAAAGAAAGAAGAAGTATCTTCATCCAGAGATGCAGAAGTGAAGCTGGAAGAAAAGGGTAAAGGAGTAGGAGGTGATGGTGATCCTCCTGATACTAAACAGACTTTTTCTTCTTCTCATACTTCTCATAATGCAAGTCCTAATATGCCTTATTTCAAATTGGATGTAAAATTTAAATTACCTATTTATAATGGAGATGTAGATGCTGAAAAATTAGACAATTGGATCAAGCAGCTTGAAGTATATTGCAGGGTGCAGGGCATTAATGATGACCCTTCCAGGATTCAATTGGCCACTTTGAGAATGAGTGGAATGGCTCTTACTTGGTGGGAGAGAAAGATTCAGCAAGATCTTCGAAAGAATGGTAAAATTATTTCAGTTTGGAATGAATTCATTGAAGTATTGAGGAAGCGATTTTATCCCTTAGGTCACATGCAGCAATTAACCATGAATTGGCAAATGTTTAGACAAGCTAAAGGACAAAGCATTCAAGATTATACTCATGAATTCAGAAAGAGGGCTATTGCATTGAATGTTTCATTAGATACATAGGAAACTCTTCTTAAGTACATTGGTGGCATGCATTCTTATTTGAAACATACCTTGTTGATGTTTAATCCCAGTAATTTGGATGATGTATGTGTTCAAGCTACCCATTTAGAAGCCAGGGGTAAGCATGCTAATGATACTTATGTGAAGAAGTCATTTAAATTTGATAGAAAATCAAAAGGTAAAGATAAGGGGGAAAAGAAGATGGCTACTGTTAAGAAAGAGGGTGAAAAGCCTACGTGTTCGCATTGTTAGAAGGGACATGATGTCTCTAAGTGTTGGAAACTTCATCCGGAGTTAAGGCCAAAGAAGTACGGAGGAAACAAAGATAAAGGAAAGGCAAAAGCTACTGCAGCAGCTATTCAAGACTTGGGATCCGACTCAGGTGATGAAACAAAGATTACAGCTGTCGGAATCCAGGGTAAGAATAAAAGTATCTCACTTCCCATTGATGCAAAATCAAGTTCTAGTGCAAGTACAAGTCTGCCGTCTACTTCTAAGCAAAACGATAAAGATAGAAGTGCACTATTTCATGTTCGTTTCATTGCAAATCACACAAAGATTGATACATTGTTTGATAGTGGTTCACAAGTAAATCTGATATCAGAAGAAGTGGTTAAGAAATTGCATTTAGTTACTGTGCCTCATGAAAAGCCCTATCCTCTAGGTTGGGTTACTAATGATACACGATTGCAAGTTACAAGGAAATGTGTATTAAAATTTGCAATTACTGAAAAGTTTAGGGATGAGGTAGAACTAGATGTAGTGCCACTTGATATTTGTGGAATTGTACTTGGGAGTCCATATTTGTATGACCGGAAAGCAGTCTTTTATAGAGAGCAGAATAAGTATCATATTTTTAAAGAAGGTATGGAATATATTGTACGAGCACATAAGATAAAAACCAATCTAGCAATAGTCTCTGCAGGACAAATGAAGAGGTTGGTAAATGCTAGTAAGAACTTTGTGTTGATGATGGTTAAGATGAAAAATGATGAAGTCTCTACATATTTTGAAGAATGTGACCCTAAGCATAAATCTGAACTGATTGACATCATTTCTGAGTATGATGATTTGATTCAAGATCCGAAGGGGTTACCACCGAAGAGAGAGATTCAGCATGAGATACATTTGCAGTAGGATGTGCCACTCCCAAACATAGCCATGTACCGAATGTTTGTAATGCAGAACGAGGAAATCAAGAAGCAGGTTCAAGAGCTGATTGAGAAGGGGGTCATCCGGCCCAACACTTCTCCTTGTGGCTCTCCTATAGTCTTGGTTCCAAAGAAGGATGGGTCTTGGAGAATGTGCATTGACTACGGGGCCCTTAACAAAATCACCATTAAAAACAGGTATCCTCTTCCTCGTATTGATGATTTGCTTGATCAGTTGAAACATGCAACTTACTTTACAAAATTGGATCTGCGTAGTGGGTATCATCAAATCCGTGTTGCTGAGCATGATTCTTGGAAAACAACTTTTAAAACGAAACAGGGTTTGTATGAATGGCTTGTGATGCCTTTCGGGCTGTGTAATGCACCTGCTACTTTTATGTGGGTCATGAATGACGTCTTTCGTTCATTCATTGATAATTTTGTAATTGTATATCTAGATGATATCCTTGTGTTTAGCAAAACTTGGGAAGAGCATGTTGTACATGTGAAAAAAAAATTAGATGTACTGAGAAAGGAAAAGCTTTATGTAAAAATGTCTAAATGTGAATTTGCTAAAACTTATTTAGTATATCTAGGCCATATTATTGGTGGAGGCCACCTATGAGTGGACCCAGCCAAGGTTGCTGTCATTGTAAACTGGCCATGGCCTAACATCGTTACTGAAATCAGAAGTTTTCTGGGTGCGGTTCAGTATTGGAGGAAATTCATTTCTGGGTTTTCTTCCATTGCTGCTCCATTACATGCGTTGACAAGCATTAAAGAAATTTTCCAGTGGGAAGGCAAGCACCAGAGAGCCTTCGACACTTTGAAGGAAAAGATCAGCACAGCACCAATTCTGACATTGCCAGATTTGTAGCAGCCATTTGAGATCGAAACCGATGCTAGCAGGTTTGCCATGGGAGCAGTTCTGATGCAAGGAAGGAAGCCAGTCTGTTACCATTCAGAAACATTCTCTACTGCGGTAAGTAACTATCCGACCTATGACAAAGAATTGTATGCTTTAGTACAGAGTGTGAAGAAGTGGAAACATTATATCATGGGAAAAGAGACAGTCATACATACTGATCATCAGCCACTTCAATATTTACAATCTCAAACTAAAATACAACAAAGTAGGCATTTAAGATGGATGGGGTTCTTACAACAGTTTCATCTCGTAATCAAGTACAAAAAGGGAATTCATAATAAAGTAGCAGACATGTTATCAAGGCCACCTACAAATGTTTCAATCATTCTTCAGAACAGTTCATTAACACATGAAAGTTATATTGAACAGTATGTAGAAGATAAATATTTTAAGGAAGTATATGCATCACTAATACATGGTAAACAGGAAGAGAACTATTTTGTGCATGACCAGCTCTTGTATCATCTCGGTAAACTCTGTATTCCAAAGAAAGAAAGAGTGCATGTGATCCGAGAGGCACATAGTTCATTGATTGCAGGACATTTTGGTGTAAGCAAAACATTGTCTGTATTGCAGAATCATTGTTATTGGCCTCAAATGCAAGAAATTGTAGCTAAATATATAAGGGGTTGTGTTATGTGTACAACAAGTAAGCCTAGTGATAGGAAATTGGGTTTGTACACTCTTCTTCCAGTTTCTTCTCGTCCTTGGGAAAGCATTTCTATGGACTTTGTAGGAGGACTACCTATGTCTAGAAAAGGGCATGATTACCTATATGTGGTTGTGGATAGATTCAGCAAAATGTGTATCTTAATGCCATGTAACAAATAGATCACTGCTGAACAAACAACTCTTTTATTCTTTCAAAATGTTTGGGTACATTTCGGGCTACCCATGTCTATTGTATCTGATCGGGATTCCTGGTTCTTGGGAAAATTTTGGTCAACTTTATGGGAACTTATGGACACTAAACTGAAGAAAAGTACAACTTTTCATCCACAGACCGATGGGCAAACAGAGGTTGTGAACAGAACAGTGGTTCAGCTGCTCAGAGGATATTGTAGTAAGCATCCTAAACTTTGGGATGAGCAGTTGCAGTATATACAGCATGCTTACAATTATGCAGTTCATTCTTCCACGAAAAGATCTCCTTTTGAAACTTGTTTTGGTTATTTGCCAAAAACACCAATGGACTTCTATTTTGGCAAAGATGCAGTAGATGGACATCATGATGCAGATAAAGCTTTAAAGTTCATTCAGAGAATCCAAGTAGTGCAGCAGGTGGTTCAAGAATAGTTGGAGAGGATCCAAACAAAGTACAAGGCCAGGCATGATAAGCATCGAATTGATCATCAATTTCAGGTAGGTGACAGAGTTTGGTTACACATCACCAAAGAAAGGATGAAAGGTGAAGGTAAAAAGCTTAAGCCTATCAGGTATGGTCCTTTTGAGATCTTGGAAAAGATTGGTACTAATGCCTTTCGCTTGAATTTACCTCCATACATGCAAATTTATTCAGTTATCAATGTTGAGAATCTTAAATTGTATGAGCCTCCTATGATCATGGATGAGGAAATTAACATACAGATTCCTTCAATAGATGATTTGGCACCTGAATATATGAGAGAGTTGCAAGATGATGCTATTCTTGACAGGAATGTAAGGACTTCACGAAGGGGGAATGCTGAGTACCTTCGAGTGGGGCTGAAAGGAATGCATCCTAGCAAAGAAAGATGGATGGAGATTGGGAAAGTGAGGGAGCTGTACCCTCACTTACTTGTAGAATAATTCAGGCTTTTGGTGGTCCAAAATCTCTCCAATGGGGAGGATTGATATGGCAGATTATTCCTCTTTGAAGATCCAATATGGTACATGGTTCAGAAATGGCGGTTGAAGAAAATCGGACGGCAAAAATAATAAGCATCGGAGGTCGGAAGAGATCTCCCTCCGCAACGGCGGGCGGCCAAACTCCTAGTCTATCCGCGGGGATAACCGAACGCAAAAAAAAAATATGAGGATCGGCGGTCGGAAGCTTTTCCTCTTTTGCAACGACAGGGCTCGGAAGCCTTTTTCCTTCCGCAACGGCGAGGCTCACAAGGCATCTCCCTTCCGCAACGGTGGAAGCTTGGTGGACGTTTGGATGGATCGGAGGTCGGAACGATTCGGCAGCCGCAACGGTGGAAGCTTGACGGATGTTCGGACGGATCGGAGGTCGAAATGATTCAGCAGCCGCAACAGCGGAAGCCCAAAACTTAAAAGATCGGTGAAATAACTCGACGAAATCGGAAAAAGAAGTGGTGCGCCATCCGCAACTGCGGAAACCAAAGTAACTAAAGCCTTTGACTCGAAAACCAACCGACAGCCAATTGCGATTGAGACTGTCGGAGCCCGTTGCTTATCCTCTTCTGCAACAGCGGACGAGCAGATGACTACAACCTCCGATTCAAACACTGCAATGCGCATGGCATAGCTTAGCTATAACAGTTTGGCAAAGCTTTCTTGGCAGTTATGCCACAGTTGGAATAATGACGAAAGGCATATGAACAGTCTTGATGCCACGTTTCATGTGATGTGAACAGTCGCATTTCTTTGACGTTTTGGCTCCTTTGTAACGGCAAAGATGAGTAATAAAGGAGAGGAACCAGGGATGGTTCCGGGGGGGGAAAAAGAACAATTAGAGGAGTTTTTGGAGAACGGCAGTGCAACGTTTCCCTGTGATGAGAAGCTTCAGAGAACATTTTGTTGAAGTCGACTATTCTCAGTTATACTTGGCTTCTTTTGTCTGTTGAAGTCCAGTTTTGTAGCTTTCAGAGAGTAGTCTTAAAGAATTTCTGTCCAACATTCTATTTTACAGTTGCTGAAGTTGTTTCCAGAACCCTTTTGTACCATTTTAAGAGATTAATTGGATCGGTTCCCATTGGAGAGGGACCCGGAGACGTAGCCCAGTGGAGGGGGTGAACTCTGTTATCAACTTCTGTTCATAACTCTCTGTTTTTGTGTTTTCTTCTTGGCATCTGTTTATCAGTGTTGTGGTTTTCATTCCTGTTCTGAGCATTTAATTTCTGCTAATACTGTCCATTAATTAACCTGTTGCACACATTCTTTTACAACAAAATTTTAATGCACTAAAGTTGAGGTCCTACGGATCACTCGATGATTTCCATAGTGGCGCTTGTGGTGGACACCTCTCCAGGTTAGACACCACTAAAAAAATACTTAGAGTTGGTTACTTTTTTCCTTCCCTCTTCAAAGCTTGTAGCTACACCATCAAAAGATGTGTTAATTACCAAGTCTTCACTTGCAAAACTAGAGCCCCACCAGCTCCTTTACATCCTGTAATCACTACCACTCCTTTCTGTAAATGGGTCATTGACTATATGGAATGCCACCCAATATCTACCCAAGGACACAAGTACATAATTCTTGTAGTAGAATATTTTACCAAATGGGATGAGGCGATGCCCATATTTAATTGAAAAGCTATCACAATAGCTTGCTTTTTCTTTAACCACGTCATTGCACGGTTCAATGTCCCAAAACAATTGGTCACCGACAATGGAAAACACTTCAAAGACTAAAATTTTGAAGAGTTATCATGCTTAGTAGGATTCAAACATAACTTTTCTACTCCATATTACCCTCAAGCCAATGGTCAAGTAGAGGCAGTCAATAAGGTTTTGAAAACCATGCTCCAACACACCGTTGATAAGAACAAGTCTAATTGCACCATATGATTTCTCTCGTCCTTTGGGCATATCACGCATCCGTAAAGACTACAACTAGATTCACCACATTTCACTTGGTTCATGGTGCTGAAGCAGTCCTTCCCATCGAGTGCCAAATACCTACTCTCCATTCAACAGTCGAATTATTCCCCGATACTCCAGCATTGGAACAATTGTTGTTTACCTTGGAACATATTGACAAAGAACGACATGATTCATTACAACAAAATGAAGCAATCAAAGTTTGATCCAAATCCCAATATGACCATCACGTATGCCTACACAACTTTTGTGAGGGTGAATTTGTCCTTGTATTCAATGCTCTTAAGGATTCCAAACCCATACCCGACAAGTTAGTACCTAAGCAATTCAGTCCCTTTATCATCCAACATTGTCTCCCTAATGGGGCATATCTTCTGTAAGACTCTGAATGTATGACACTCAATAGCCTTGTTAATGGGATGTACTTGGAAAATATTTACCCCTAAGCCAGGAACCACTCAAGTGCGCCATGTTTTGAGTCATTCCTTCTACATTGTCAATACCTTTGTCATGTTCTTTATTACACTTGGAAATGTGTGCCATGTATGAAGGAAAATGGTAAGAACATCCATAATGGCCTCCACTACCCAAATGAAAGGTATCTCTTTCAGGTATGATCACAGACCTTTCCTCTTGGAACCATTGTTTCACCCTGATAATCATACATGAGAAACCACCTTGCATTAATAATATCCCAGTTTTGGTGTGCCATCAACATCCCAACTGAGGACCACTCCATCCCCTAGTGGATGTTTTCCCTCAATAAACATTCATCATATTTGACACCTATGACGTCGATCCCCTAACAAATCTGAGGAATTTACCCCCACCAACATCCCCTTCCTGAAGCCAATTATTCTACAGTCTCGCATTTACACCCTTACCTCAAGTAGTGCCATATACAAAACAAGTTCCTCAGTACCAGTAACAAAAGATATCTCTCAATAGCATACTATTACCTCCATGAGCGTTTCCCATATGCAAATTTCTTTCCTTTCATTACCTATGCCAAGAAACCAATGGGGACCCCTCCCCTCTGAAATCACTAGCTCCATTAAGTTATTCCTGGGGGAGCATTCTTTGTAGCATTGAGTCATGGGGAACCCGTCTTCGCATTCGTAAGACACCAACCCCTCACTTCATCTTAGAAACAGTCCCTTGATTTACTCAAAACCATGGGAACCATGCTCATCATTAAATTGATTCCTTGATCTACAAAAAACTGTGGGAGTCCCACCCATCATCAAATTGGTCCCCCAACATGCCCAGAACTATGGGGACCCCACACTTCATTCTTTATGTCCAAATAGTTTGTTGTTTCATTTACAAAAGGGAACAAATCATTCTTTTATCAACAATCCCTTGATCTCCTTTGATCGATAACATGAAAATTCTCCCGCTACCTCATAAGTCATGTATTTGATAGTATTTACTATCTCAAGAATTATGTCACTTACAAAGTCTTCATCTGTAGTTTGTTTCGCTCTGTCACATGCTCACTTGAAGTATGAGACTGTCAACCCTACCTCCCAATATATCATTGATCAAATGAAGTATGAGCCCCACACTTATTAGCGAGTCTTGTGTTAGGTCAGTCAGAGCCCATTGGTTACAACATCATCTTGGTTTATTCTGACAAGGCCCTCATCTTATAAAGATTCTTTAACTCTCATCGACGCAAAAACATCATATTCTGCGAGTTACAGAAGTAGGAATGGTACCTTGGGATTCCTTTCAATCACTATAATGGATTAGCTTGTATTAAGTAAGGAGAGTCACAAGTACTTCTTAACTTGGTATTCTCCCCCTTATGCTCAACAAAAAATAATTTATTCACATAAGGGGGAGTCATACATTTTGAAGGTACTAGTGTTCATGTTTGAGAATGATCAATTACAGCAGCTTTGGTATAGTATAGACCCCTTAGCTCCACACTCCTGTGGCCTCTTCAAATTCACAACAATTCCACTTCTTCACCACTAGTTACAACCATTCCAAGTTCATGTACTCTCATGGCTTGAGGCCACCCTCATCTATGCCTTCAACAGTTTATGAGAAGACCCTTTAGTCTCTTCATTTTGTAGCCACTCTGGCACCCTTTTCATGAGTATGGAATGCACACCTTGTTTGTATAGAAAACACCACACTGGAAAAACCTCCCGCTTTGGAGGGTCACTCTTGTCCACATAGTTTGAAGAATTAAAAATCAAATAACAACATAAACAATGATACATTATCAACTCTACAGTACCCTATGAATCTCATACATCAGGGGGCATCTGTTATTAAGAAAAACTCGCACACATGCACCAATTTCACGATTCACATAGTAAAGCGCCGTCAACATACAACATGCACTCAACCAAATACACCTTCATAATGTATAAATAGCATAATTAGCCTAATATAGCCTCAAAACAATTGAAAACCAAAAAGAACACTACTTAAACTTTGCTTACTAGCATTGCAGTGCAAGCCCCTAGAACAACACCCATGTTGTAGCGTAGAATATCTTTCGATACCCGCGCTACTGACACAAATGGTGGGATCTCACCCACCAATGACGCATTGATGTCTCATGAAAGCTCCACTTACCCATTTGAATTCAAGTTTTTCCTCTCACACACTTGGTTGTCTTAAATGGACTCTTGGTGTACTTGGGAGATCAAACCATGAATCAATGGGTTCAAATTGTGATCATGTCATTTCTTGGCCTCCTCTTGTCCTATAAAAGAAATCCATCGGCATGACATTTATAAGAAGATTTGTAAGAAAATTTATGATGCAGGAATTGTGCTTGAGATCTCCTTTTTCTCACCCTCTTCCCTCACTTGCGAAGCATTTCTAGAGATTCCTTGCCTCCTTCCATCAAGGGGCAAGTGTTCTTCCCATTTTACATTGGTTCATAAACCATACTTCAAGCATTTTGTTGGACAAGGAGGACCTCCCTTAGAAAAAGTTTTTTCCTCCATTCAGATCTCACCTCTTTAAGGTTTTTGTATTAGCTTGACCATTGGGAAATATACAAGTGGGTTGGCTCATTGTGATTATTGAAGTTTGCATACTCTCCCCCTTATTTGTTATTTCATGCAAGTTTTATCATTTCTATTTTGTTTTTTATTTACCTACTTCTAACAATCTCTTGCAGGATCACTTGGGGTCATCAAAACTCACAATACACCCCCCAAAGGGGCTTGATACTAAGGCCTTGCTACAACCTACAAGGCCTATCCCCATAACCAAAAGTGGGAAGCACTCTTGTGCATTATTTCCCATAATAAGGAGGATGAATTATTGTGGATTAAGAATCATAACAAAGGAATTTACACTCCTAAGCTGGGCTACAAATATTTGTTTGAATACGGTAATAGGACGGAGCCTTCCTGGTGTTGATGATTTTTATAAAACTTAAAATGTCCTTTGAACAGTAGGATCTTTGTGGTTAGCACTAAGTAATAAGGCCCTTAATTGGGAAAATATACATAAAAGGAACGAGCTCGGTCTAGGCTATTGCTTGCAGTGCAAAGAAAATGAGGAAAGCATTAATCACCGACTAATGTCATGCCCTTATACTAGCCAGTTCTAGAATGAATTGGATGCATTGTTTGGCATAAGCAATTTTTGGTATGGTATTTCGGTTGCTACATGTCTCAAACAAGGGGATCATTATCAAGATATGAAACCGATTGGGGCTCTTTTGCTTATTGTATCATGGTGAGTTTGGTTATCTAAAAACTAAATTGTCTTTGAAGAATGACATATTTTAGCTATACAATGTGCTTTGTAGTCTCTGAACATTTTAAACGGTTTCAATCGATGTAAAGTAACAAATCCTCCTCGAATGATTCTGGAAGAAATAATAGATAAAATTGGGGCACAATGGTACTTTGACGGAGCGACGTAGGGGAAACCCTCTATGGGTGGACTATCTATTTATTCGACCATAATTGGTTCAAGTTCATAACATTGGTTGTGGCTCTAATAAAAATGCAGAGATGATGGCTATGAAGCTAAAACTTAAACTAGTTTGGGACAAGGTGCTTGAAAGTTGTAGGTATTTGGCAATTGAATATTGGTTATAATATGGATGAAAGGTAAGCATACACACACACACACACATATATACATATATGTATGTATGTATATGTATATGTATATGTATATACATATACATGTATATGCACACGTGCACGCACACACACACACATATGTATGTATATATGTATATGCATGTACATATACATAAACATATAACATATAGGATATGTTTATGTATGTGTACATACATTTATATGTTTATGTATATGTACATACATATACATATATACATACAAATATGTGTGTGTGTGTGTGTGTGTGTGTGTGTGTGTACATATTACATTTGTACATATATATATGACCTATCTATGAAGACATCAGAAATTTGTAAACCCTTTTTTTTCTATTACTTTCCAACACATATTTAGAGAAATAAATATGCAAGCTAACCAACTCTCCAAGCAAGGATTAGCAGTGACTCCATGTTGATGGTATATCTGGGAGGATAATAATGGAGTTGTTAAATATTTCACATCACCCCCAAGTTTCCACTAATTTGTATTGATTGATGCAGATCTATGTGGTTTTTAACTTTTGTTTATACTTTATTTTTTCAAGATATATAGGCTCTAGTTTGGTGGTAGAATTAGGAGGATCATAGTGGAGTTGTTATATATTTCATGACACCCTCAGGTTTCCATTGATTCATCTCAACTAATGTTGATCTATAAGGTCTTTAGGTTTTTGTATATATATAGGCCATTTGTGATGAGAATTAGAAATGATGTTATCACAATTTTCGACTATAAAGGATGGATGATTAGTTGTGGAGGACATTATCATAACAATATATACAAATAGTTTGTGCGATATAAATAGTTGCAATATTTTTCAAATTTCTTGACAATCTTCTAGAATGCTTCTAAATTATTTGTTGAAAGTAATTTTATGAACTTTCAATAAAATTATGATTTTTTTCCAAGGAAAAATAATGTAAATCATACATATAAACATCAATGCAACATAACATTTTAAATCATTACACAATACAATAGAATGAGAAACTCATTTTGATTAATGTGAATAAGGGGTCACTAATATTTTGGTTATTCCTCGAACCCACTTCTTACCAGGAGGATTGGCGACAATGATTTGGGTGATCATACCAGACGGAGGAAGGTTGAATGCCCATGGAGGGTAGAGCGAAGGGTGGGGTTTCAACCCCGCCCATGGATCCTTCTATTGAGATACAAATCAGAAGTGTTATGGTCTTGCTATATGAAATGGGAGGAGAGGGATCGAGTGAGATCTGTGACGAGCAACAAGGGAATAGATCAGGGAAATGTGTTCCTTGAGAAAACTAGGTCCCTAGTCTACAGATATGATTTCAAGTCTTAGGGATTGAATACAGCACATGAAGGACCATGCACTGATTGGGAAATTTGTCAGAATGTTCCCCTCTAAAAAATCCCTAATCTAGTGGATAAACTCTACTTGGAAACCTAGAGGACACTATGATATGTAGCTAGGATCGAAAGGTTTTATCACGATAATATTCATTAGTTTGGAAGACAAAAATAGGGTTTTGGATGGAGGACCATATTTTTTCTACTTGGATGGCCTCTTCCTTAGATCCTAGAAAGAACGATTCAACCTAGAGAGGGAAGATATGAGGGCGACAACAGTTTGGATAAGGATTTACTCTCTAGCAGGGGAATACTAGGATTTGGATATCTTGGAAGACATCAATAATACCCTAGGCATGTTTATCAAAATATCAGAGCAGACGAAAGAAAAGAGGTACATGACCTATGGGCAGATCTTCTTGTATATGGACCTGACAAAAGCCTTGCTAGAAGCTATATATCTATCGTGGGAATATGAGGAATGGAGGAAAACCCTAGATTATGGGTAAATTCCCTTTCGATGCAAGAGGTTTCATGATTATGGACATATCTATAAGGATTTCCCCCAAATTCCCCACCGCCCCAACTAAAACATAAAAGATATGTGTATGAATAAGGTTTCTCTCGAGTGCAGCAGAAGAAAAGAGGAGCGTGAAAACAAGAAGCACCAAAACCCTCCAAATGACTAAGCACAACCAACAAGTTTGTGATATTGAAGAGCACGAGGAGAAAGAGGAACTCCATACTTGTTATACGCATAGCAATAAAACCCTAACTCAAAAGAGATAGAATCGAGACAGGGTGAAGAGATCCAAGTAGGGAGTCACACATACGAGAAGGCCACAAAAGAAGAAGGTGAAGATATGGACCTAGGTGGGATGGATCTAGATGGGATTCAATAGGTATGTGACTAACAAGGTAAGGGATACATCCCTCATGATAAATTTTCGTTACTGCAAAATGAAATAATAAAAGTTAACGCTCATAAGCATTTATTAATTATGGTTGTATATTTGAAGGAAAATAAACTGAAATTGGGTGAGTCGGACAAGAAATATGGGCACAAATACAATCGAGTTCGTATAGCATAAGTAGGAGTTAAATTAGTTAAATCCGTCCAGTACCCTACTATCATAGTGGAATTGGGGCTCTGAGATGTTCTTCATCCTGTTTCAAATGAAGATTATAACATGGAATATTCATATGCTTAATATCCCCCATAAGACTAAATTTTTTCAGAGGAATATTCGCGTGGAGAAACTAGTGGTGATGTTTCTTCAAGAGACCAAGTGCTCTAAAAAATGCTTTCTAGAGTTATGAAGAAAGGTTTGGAGGAACTATGAAGGTATACAGATAGATGTGGTTGGGGCTATGGAGGGATTAGGGATTTTTTGGGACCCTTCTCAGGTTTCTCTAGAAGGATTTGTGGCTTCCCAACATTGTCTCTCGACATATTTTCATATAGTGGGCACCTTAATCCGAGGTATTCTGACCATTGTATATGGCCCTCACACATAGAAACATAAATAGGGTTTCATTGACTCGCTCTGAAAAACCTACCAATGGGTGTGTGGAAGGCACTGGATTTTGGGAGGGGACATTAACTTAATCACTTCATTCGAGGAAAAGAAAGTCGATAGGCAAATATTGGAATGGGAGTGTGTGCTCTTTTGAAATTCCATTGAAGAGATGGGGATGGTGGATATCTCCATAGGGGATAACATTTATACATGAATAATAGAAGGGGAGGGGAGCAGAATATAGCCTCTCGTTCAGGCAGGTTTCTGATTTATGAATCCATTTTGGACCTCGAAATTGAATTATCCTCCTTGTTTCTCTCCTCGAAAGGTTTAGACCACTGTCCAGTGTGTCTGTGATGGATTGGCCTTGGATCCCAGTTCAGAAAACCTTCAGGTTCGAACAGTTCTGACTGAGACACCCGGAGTTCAAGGACAAATTTCGTCAGTGGTGGGAAGAGGCAGGAGGGGTGGAAGGGAAAATCATGTACATGTTCCAGAATAATTCAGTGGATAATGAAACTCGTCTCCTTGACCTTTTTTTTAATTCTTATCAATGGGTCCCGGAAGGCCTTATACGGCCCACAATGGGAATTCAACAAGGATATCCTCTATCCCATTTTCTCTTTAATACCATAGATAAGAGATTGGGTAGACTCACTAAATCCAGTCATGCTGAGCAAAGGATCCGAGGAATTGAGGTGCATCCCAGGGAAGAGTCTCAAAATCATCAACAATTTGTGGATGATGTGAAGGTGATGGGCCATCATTTGGTGCACGAATCCTGGAAAATTAAAATTTGTTTGCAGGAATTCGTGGCGGTGTCTGGATTAGAAATAAATGAGTATAAATCTATGGTTTTTTTCTTTCACACCCCTCGAATTACCATGACCAATATTTGCAGAATTTTTGGCTTTTGGGAGAGCTCCCTTTCATCCAAATATTTGAGTGCTCCCTTAGTGGACTCGATGGTTTGGAAATGATCTTGGTCTGAGCTTCTATAAAAAATGAGGAAGTGATTGGCTAGTTGGACTGATTGGCCATTAAACATGGAAAGCCTTCTGGTACTGGTTAATTCTATCCTTTAGGCCATGCCCATTTACCTATTTTCCAGCATGGCGACTCCAAAAGCCATTTTAAAGGAAATATGAAACATCCAACGATGATTCCTATGGAGTGGAGGAACTGATCAGAGGAAATGGGACTTAGTTAAGTGGGACATAGTATGCAAACCAAAAAATCATGGGGGGCTTAGTTTACAGGACCCTCTTAGGATGAATTTGGTTAGTGGGGATAAAATTTGGTGGTGTTGGGCTACACATGAAGTAGAGCCATGGGCCAAATTGTGGCATTGCAAGTATGCTAAAATTTGGGAGAAACATGAGCTTCTTCATTTTGTAGAAGAAAAGTGGGGTTCTAACATTTGGAACTCGGCCTGGAAGGGTAGGAGCTTAATCCAAGAAAAAAGCTTTTGGGAGTTTAGGAACGAAGAATCAATGATTTTTTGGAAGGATGTGTGGCAACAAATTCCAAATTTTGATGACACCCTTAACACCCCATATCTCATCCACAATTGTAGAGACCATCAACTAACCAGATTCAGGGACTTCCGGGAGAGAGGGGAGGACTCGACGGGTTTTAGGAGATGGCTTCCAAGCACTATGTGGGAACAATATGGGAAGGAGGAAAATATATTGAATATTATGGAATCTCTTTAGCACTGATACATTTGCATAAATAATCAATAAGAAAAATTAATATGGGGAACGACCCCCAAACGTACCTTTTGTAACTTTCCCATACCCCATAATGCGGATAATTTAAAAAAAATTCCTCAAGAACACATGTTCTCCTTCGAAACACAGGGCATGGATGTTAACCCGCACTTCAACCTTCACTCTCAGGTTGAGAAAGCATTGTGACAGTCTTTTTTCCATTCACATATCCCTTTTGCGACCGGAAACACCATTTTTGCATTGGACTTGTTCTTTCCGCACATTTCCCTCTGCCTTCCACCTTCCGCCCTTCCAACCTTGGAACTCGAAACTCAGAAACTCAAAGGATCGACAAAGTGAATTGTCAACCTTCTGCCTTTCGCCTTCTACACTTTCTCTTTCCTCTTTTCGCCATTGGAAATCAGAAACTCAAAGTCCGACAGAACACTTCATGCCTCTTTCACCTTCCACACTTCTGCTTTTCACACTTTGGAACATAAAAATTGGAAACTCAAGGTGCGATGAAACACTTAAACAACTCTTTCGCACTTCCTCTTTCAGCCTTCCGCACTTTGGAACTCATAAATTGGAAACTCAAGGTGCGACAAAACACTTAAATGGCTCTTCTGCCTTTCACACTTCCGCTTTCCACCTTCTGCACTTCGGAACTTGGAAATCAGAAAATCAAGGTCCGATGAAACCCTTAAATGACTCTTTCGACTTCCTCCTTCCGCACTTTTGCTTTCTGCCTTCCGCACCTCGGAGCTCAAAAATTGAAATGTAACACCCCATTTTAGACCCTGTTTTCATTAAATATATATATGATATAATATTGTAATTAATCATGGTGTGGAGCTAAAGGAAAAATCCCCACCATTCATTTAGCGTTTTATGTTTTGGCGATTAAAATTGATGTCGATGGTATTTTGTGCTAGCCGACACATTATATTTTTGGACTTCATATAAATATGCAACTTAATTAAAAACCCACAACTAGCTATGTCAATGAAACAAATAATGAGATAGTGGCATTATTTCCTAAGGATGATGGGGGGGGGAATGTTTAAACTTGAGCCATTGGGGAAATGCCATGTGTTAAAAGAAAACACCCAAAAACGTATTCCCATTCCCTCATGCATTCACATTTTCATCTTCCCTCACGTTTTGGAGAGCGGTGGACGTTTTTTATCATCCATCCTTCACGTTTTCAGTTTTTTTTCCTCATTGTGCATGCCCATTCCATCATCTAGATCTCACTGAAAATCTTGTGGTCCATTCTGATCATTCTCTATTCCATTCTTTTCATGCGTGTTGTGCGTTAGTCCTGTTTGTAGAACCATGTTTTGTTCTGGGTTTTTTTCCTATTGTTACCATCCTCAGTTGCGTAAAGTTTCGGGATCTCCTTTGTTTGTTGAACAAATGAGCAGTGGAGATCACTTGAGTTTATGAGAAATAGTGGTCATCTATGGTTTCCTCAATGTTTTTGTGCAATGGTCTCCTCTGTCACAGAGGGAGTGGAAGCCTGTTTTGCTATGTTGACATTGTGGTTTGCTGTGTGTGCATATTTTGCCTTGGTCTAAACTGGTTTGGAGTGGAATTAGGTCTGAACTAGCTTGATAAACCTAGTGTAGGAAGGAACCTCAAAAATAGATCTAGAGGGGTCGGTTTTCTTCTTTGCACACCCTGAACAGCACTAGAATAGAAGGCATAGTCTGAGGGACTGTGTAGCAAAGAAGGGGATGCTTCCTTGTGTTGGGTGTGTAGATGTTTTAGGAGCTAAGCCCGATCTAGTGTAGGTGTCCATAGCTCGGTGGTTGAGCTCACTAGCTTAGCAGTTCAATCTTTCTAGCTCCTTTGCAGCTTGATAAACCCATCTATTAGTTGGCTTGGCTGGTCCTCAATGTGAATGTTGGCTTGACTAATTGTAGTATGATAAACCCAACTGTGTTGGCTTGGTTGAGTTTTGTTGTATCCTTGGCTATGTGTGAGCCTTCTAGTGTTCCTTATTCCTTGTGGGTATCATTCCCAACTCAGGGGTGGCAGTGCTGCTGAGAGATTGATGAGCGCATTAGCTTATGGTTGGGTGGAACGTTGCAGCGACGTAGCTAGTTGCGGGACAAGCTTCTTTCAATATAAGTATTTCTTATGTGTAATCTTTGTAATTGTATTTTGTTTAATGAATTATGATGAACACGTTGAATGCTTTGATGAATGTATTTGCTTCTGATAAATATTGCATGTTTTACACATCTGTGAATGTTTTTAAGTTCAATGCATTCTATATTACGTTATGGGGCTTATATTGTCAGATCGGTGATGGCCTGGATGATCAAATTAGTCCAAGACTCTATTAACAGGTTGAATTTCCTTCCTTAACTCTCCTTTCTGCAACTTGCAAGATGTGGGATGCGGAAACGTTCTTCTGTAAATTTTGTTCCCTACAGATTTCCTTTCGCAACTTGCGGGATGCGAGATGCAATATGCGGCTTCGTAAATCTCGATTTCCGCAACTTTTCTTTTCACAACGGTCTATTCCGCATGCAGGATGCGAGATGCGAGATGTGGGATCGTAATCTCCATCTTTCCTTGATTCCACAAACTCAATATTTTCACACCGTTGATTCTTCCAGGTTGATTCTCAGCCGTTGAACTGTCTCCAGATGTGGAACAGATGGTGACCATCGATTTTCGTCAAGATCTTTCTCCGTTGTTTGATCTCCTCTGAGATATTTCTTCGTACTTCTTCGAATTTATCACTAACAAGATCAATTTCCCTATTGTTGGGAAGTTGGAGAATTTATCCAAAGACTTGAATAGAGTGAATGCAAGATGATTTCATGCCTCTATAGATATCGAAAAATCAGGAATCCATCAAAATACATACAGAATTCAATGAACTTCGAAGCCCGATGCTCATGCATTGGTTAGGTAGTATAAATGGTCGCGTTCTCTCTCTAGTGGATGGGAGGGGGCGTGACAGTGTGGTATCAGAGCATGAATGTTGAGGAGTGTTTTCACAGCCATGCCTGGTGATTCAAATAGCAACAAAGGTTCTTTAAGAAATTTTCAATTATGCATGTTAATCGGGGTATGGGTCAATGTGTGACGGAACATTTAACGGCTCTTCTGCCTTCCGCCTTCTGCACTTTCACTTTCTGCCTTCCACACTTCGGAACTTGGAAATCGGAAAGTTAACTTTTGACCTTAACATTTTTTTGCACTTCCGACTTTCGCTCTTCACATTTTCGACCTCGGAACTCGGATATCGAAAAGTTATCTTTTTTCCTTAGAATTCTTCTACACTTTTGACTTCCACCTTCTGACCTTGGACTTCGGAAATCGAAAAACACACTTCATGCCTTGTTATAACTGCCCTTTTTGCCTCCCACCTTCTACCTTCCACAGGAGGATTCGAGGGTGCGGAAACACAACGATTTTTCCCCTTTTCAACTTTTCCTCTTCTGGTTTCTGCCTTCCGTCTACCGCAGGCTAATTCCAAGGGGCAGAAACTCAATGATTCTTACCTTAGCTGCATTTTTGTCCCTGTAACATGCTTCCAGCCTCCATGAATTTAGGAAAATGCACCACCAAAACACAAGGCATGTACATAAGTAAAATGCATAAAACATACAAGTCATAAACAAGCAAATACAGGGACATTCATACACAAGTAACCTCTACTTTATCATCAATAAGCATTCAACATGAACATAGAAATTCATAGACAAATACATTGCATAACCAAGAAGGACAAAGAATACTTATCTTGATGATTATGTTGTCTCGCAACTAGTTATTTCATTGCAAGGTTCCACCCAGTTGTAGGCCAGTGTGTTCATTAATCTCTCAATAGACTACCACCCTCGAGCTGGGTATGATTTCCACAAGGAACTAGGGAACAATAGACTTACACATAGCCAGACCAAAGCACACACACAGTCAAGCCAAACTTCAGTTGGGTTTATCATACTATCTAGCCAAGCCAACACCAAGTTGGGTTTATCAAGATGTAGGCTTACAATCCAAACACTAATGAGTTTATCAGACTGTTCACAGTCATGCCAGCAATCAATTTAAGGACCAACCAAGCCAAAATATGGGTTTATTAGGCTACCATCCAAGCCATCATTCAAGTTGGTTTTATCAGGCTCTCCAGCCAAGGATTACTCACAAGTGCAAACACAACAAGACACAGTCAAGCCAACAAATGGGTTTATTAGGCTACGAGCCAATCCATCCTTCAAGTTGGGTTTATCAGGCCGCTAAGGTAGTGGACAAGAAGAACTGCTAAGATAGTGAGCTCATCCACAGAGCTAAGGACACCTTCACAAGATCTATCTGGTCTGGCATCAACGTTGCCTACACACCCAACACAAGGAAGTGTGCCCTTCTCTGCTCCACAGTCCCTCAGGATACACCTTCCCTTCCAGTGCTCTTCAAGATGTGCAAAGCAGATTTACTAGCCACTCTTATCTTATTGTGAGGTTCCACACTAGGTTTATCAAGCACATTCTACGTATCTCCCACTCCAAAGTCTTCCATATAGTTCAGACCTAAACCAGGTTGCATAACACAACAAACAACAATGTAACACAACAAAACATGATTGCACTCACTCTGTGACAGAGGACACCATTGAACAACAATGCTGGGAAAAGCATAGATGACCACACTTGCTCATAAAATCGAGTGATCTCCACTGCTCATTTACTCAGTAAAAGCAAGGAGACCATCGAACCTCTGTGCGGCTTAGGAAGGTAAACAACAGGTGAACAACCCAGAACAAAACATGGTTCTACAAGCAGGATGAATGCACAATGCACATGAACAAAAACACAACTCTCCCTCCCGCAGACTCTACAAATAGTGCGAATAATGCATTCCCATGATTACTTGCTGCAGAAGCAAGAACGCGCCCTCCCAGATGACAGACCTGCAGGATTGCTCAAACAAGCTACCAGACTGTCATGCCAAGGCATTAACTGCCTCAACCAACTTCTAGAATAAATTGATGATATAGGACAGAGGACGAAAAGGTAGCTGAGGGTACATGGGTTTCCCCATTGTCACCTGGTCACACCCTATTGGCTCAGGGGGTTTGACTAAATCCCCACCCTATCCCTTGTCGAATCATGCTCCCATCTCTTTCATGTTGCAGTTCCATAGCTAGCTGTGGTATTTTATTAAATTGTACATTTACATGATATTCAAAAAAATTTGTGCTTGACTTAGCACCAAAACCATAGGTATCAACCTTGATCACCTATCCACAACACACCAGATCAATAGCAGGGCCTTGGCCTTGAGCTCCATGCCATGATCTCAATACAATATATAAATCATGTACAAACTTAATACCATGGTGTCAAAACCAGGGTATTACAATCCCCTCCCCCTTCAACAGCACTATCCTCAGTGCTTAACAAAATTGAACAAAAATGCTACACTGGCACCACCTTAGTGCTCTGCAAAATTGAACAAAAATGGATCTTCCAATCGCATGGCATCCTCCAGCTCCCAAGTAGCCTCCTCAGAACCATAGTGCTCCCATTGCACCTTTACCTGTCCTATGGCTCGATTCTGGAGCATGTTGACCTTCCTATCGAGCATGCGCAATGGGTCAGTATGGAACTCTCCCTCGGGTTCCACCTAGATCACATCCTAATCAATCACATGGTTATGGTCATGTACATATTTATTAAGCAAAGAAACATGAAAAAAAATAATGATATCTAGTGCTAGCAGGAAATGCAAGTCTATATGCAACTGGCCCTATTCTTTCAAGCACTTCAAATGACCCACAATATCTAGGTGACATCTTGGCACAACTTCCAAGCTTCAAATAACTCTTATTTTCCCTCACTCAGAGGTAAACATGATCCCTAATACTAAACTATTTGTGCACCCTATGCTTTTCTGCATAGCTTTTCTGTCTGTCTTGGACTGCTTTCAGATTATGCCTGATCTTTGCAACTTCCTGCTCAATCTCCTTGATCAATTCTGGACCAAGCACAATCCTGTTCATTGGATTATTCCATGTCACAGGTTTACTACACCTTCTTCCATAAAAAGATTCATAAGGACTCATCCCCAAGGATGCGTGTTGTCCATTATTATAAGAAAAATCTACCAAGTGTAGATAATCCTCCCACTTGGATGGTTTGTCCATCACATACATGTGAAGCATGTCTTCAAGCACTTGATTCACTCTCTCTATTTGACCATCATTCTGAGGATGGTAGGAAGTTCTGAAGTTCAGCTTTGTACCCAAATATGCAAACAAGCCCTTCCAAAATTTGGAAGTGAACTTAGGATCCCTATCAGAGACTATTGCCTTAGGAAATCAATGCAATCTGAAAATCGCCTTCATGAATATTTTTGCAATATCATCAGTCTTATGTGTGGAATTGACTGGTATAAATTGTGTTGCCTTTTCCAACTTGTCCACCACAACCATGATGGATTCATGTTGTCTCCAAGTCATTGGCAATCCTATAATAAAATCCATGGAAACAACTTCCCATTTCTATTCTGTAACCGGCAAAGGCTGCAACAAACCTGTTGGGTGTTGATTCTAAACCTTCACCTGCTAACATTTCATGCACCTTGAAATATACTCAACAATGTCCTTCTTCATTCCTCGACAAAAGTATTGCTTTGTGGCTGTAGAAATTGTCTTCTGATATCTTGTGTGACCAAATAATGGAGCTTGATAGATTTCATCCATAACAACTCTCCTCAAATATACTACATTTGTAATATAAATTTTGTTTTTATAAGTAAGAAGTCCATCTTCTTCCAATTTATATCACTCATACCTATTCTCAAGAATTTGTTATTGCAATTTATCTTTCACCTGCACATACATTTCATCTTCAGCAGCATGATTAACAATCTGTTGTCTCAAATCTGACTAGAAAGTACTAAGACTTTCCAAGTGCATTTCATGCACTTTCCTGCTGAGTGCATCAACCACTTTGTTTTCTTTTCCTTTTATGTGTTTGATCTCAAAATCAAACTCACATAAAAAATCCATCCATATAGCTTGTCTAACATTTAGAGTAGGCTGATCAAACAAATATTTCAGACCATAGTGGTTTGTCCTCAACTCAAACTTTATGCCCATTAAGTAATGCCTCCACATCTTGAGAGCATGTACTATGGCTACAAGTTCTAAATCATGAGTGGCATAGTTCTTCTCATGATCCTTCAAGTTTATTGACTCATAGCATACCACGTGGTTGTCTTGCATAAGAAATCTTCCAAGTCCTTGACCACATGCATCAGTACACACCACAAAGTCTTTTTCTAGGTCTGCAATCTTCAATACTGGTGCACTTCTAAGAATATTATTCAACTGTTGGAAGATTTCCTCACATCTCAGTGTCCATTCAAAATTTATCCCCTTCCTTTGCAAATAATTGATAGGATGTGCAACCTTGGAGAATCCCTCAATGAATCTCTTGTAGTTTCCTACAAGGCCCATATAAGATATTACATCTATCACATTCCTTGGAGTAGGCCAATTCATAATGACCTCAATCTTTTCGAGGTCCACAAATATTCCCTCATCTGAGATAATGTGACCCAAATAGTGAATCCTATCTTTATAAAAGTCACACTTGCTTAACTTTGCATACAACTTATGCTCCATGAGAAATTGCAAGGTCAATCTCAGATGTTCTTCATATTCTTCCTCATTCTTAGAATAAATGAGAATGTCATCAAGGAAGACACGAACAAACTTGTCTAGATACCTGTTGAAGACACTATTCATAAGGCACATAAATGTAGTTGGTGCATTTGTGAGACCAAATGGTACCACTACAAACTCATAATGTCCATACCTTGTTTTGAAAGTTGTCTTATGAATGTCTTCATCCTTGATTCTTACTTGATGGTAACTAGGCATCAAGTCAATCTTGGAAAACACCTTTTCTCCTCTCATTTGATCAAAGAGGTCATCAATCCTAAGCAAAGGGAATTTATTATTCATTGTCACTTTGTTCAGCTATCTGTAATCAATACACAACCTAAGTGTACCATCTTTCTTCTTTACAAACAGTACTGGTTCTCCCCAAGGAGATACACTCGGCCTGATATACTTCTTTTCCAACAACTCTTGCAACTATATCTTCATCTCTAGAATTTCTTGTGTACTCGTCCTGTAGGGTGTCTTAGACACTGGTGTTGCTCCTAGCACAAGTTCAATTGTGAAATCAATGTCGCTCTATGGAGGAAGTCTTGGAATCTCATCAGGAAACACATCCATGAATTCCCGCAACACATGAAAGTCATCCAGCCTAGGATTTTCATTCTCTGTTGCCTCCAACACATGGTCTACATTCAACCTACAACCTTTCCCACAGAACTTCTTCAGTTGCATTGCTTAAATATGCCTAACATAAATCACCTTAGGAATGCCACTTACAACCCTTAAGTTTCCTTCCTCATCTAAGCACTTAAAATTCTTGTTGTAACAATCAATATTTACTCTGTGTTCTTCCAACCAATCCATTCCAATGAGGATATCATAGGAACCAAGTGGCAGAACATTTAGATCTACATAAGTGACCAATCCATTCATAACCAATGGACACTTTTCTACCACTTCACTGCCCTTTCTCTTAGTCCCAGTGGCTAGCTGAACTAACCATGACTTGCTATGCTTTAACTTCTTAAAAGCACAAATCTCAACTACTCCAGGAGTAATGTGACTATGAGTAGATCCAGGGTCAGTTAAAATAGAAATAGATTGCTCAGTAATATTACCTGCAACTTCAACCATAGTTGATTGATGGTCTGTCTGGCGGTCCTCCAGTGATGCATAAATCCTAGGGACAATCCTTACAACTTGACCAACAGTTCATGCTTCTTGAATGTTATGATCCTACCTTACATACCCATGCTCAAGTGGGAAATTCCTGTGCATATGGGGTCCTCCACATTTCCAACATTTAACAGGTTCTTTGTTCTGTTATGGATCTCTTGGATTTTCTCCCATTGCTCTAGCTGGCTTACTCACAACTTGGGATGGTTTCCTTTGTTGATTCCTGAAGTTAGAAGATTTGAAGCCTTTCTTCCTCTGATCAGAATTTTCATTTCTCTTGTCCTTCCAAGCCTTATGGACATCAGGTTTTCTCTTTCTTTACTCATAGCAACACTTAGCTTTTCTTATTGTTTCTTCCAGAGTTCTAGGTTCATAAAGCTCAATTTTGTCCTTGTAGGACTAAGGTAATCCACTTAGAAAACGTTGGATTTTTACCTTTTCATCCTTAACATACCTAACATACCTCAAAATTTCCAAGAACTTGATGGCATACTCTTCCATGGTCTATTCTCCCAATTTCATCTCATGGAATTCTTTGATCTTATCATCATAATACCTGTCAGAGAGGTATTTCTGCTTGAAGTATTTCCTGAACAGTTTCCAAGTGATCTTCCTTTCATTGATCTTCTTTACCTGCCTAAGGTGCTCCCACCAAATGGATGCTCTTCCATTCAGGTTGAATATGGAAACCCTAGCTTTCATATTTCCTGAGTAGTCCTGGACTTGGAAATATTTCATCATCCCAAGAAGCCAAGCTTCAACTTCCGGTCCAGCCTTTATCTCGCCATTGAAGGTAGGAAACCTTGCCTTTTTTAACTCACCACATGAGTTGATTTTATAAGGCTGCTTCCTCTTATCTTCATGAGATGAAGAGCTCGATCCCCTAGTGGATCCTTCAGAGTCAGAATACCCACTAAAATACCTCTTTCCTCTTCTGGGACCACTCTTACTACCTTCTGGTTGAGTTGCGCGTCACCCAGAACTCATCTTCCTTTGGATGTCTATTAATATTTGCAACATGGCTTAATTCAACTGATGTTGCTCTTCATGATATTTAATCAAGATTCTCATGGTGGCTGCAATGTTTACCGGTGTCTCTTGAAATATCCTTCCATTAGACTCTATATCATCATTTCTAACTCAGAATTTTTCCCCCATGGCATCTTCCACGTGCTCATAGGGATTCTATGCATCATAAATTTCGTAGGTTCTCATGGTTGAGCCAAAAACCCGATTTTCAATCTGCACTATGACTCTGGAAAATGTGTTAACAACATAATTTGCTAGCTGCATAGTAATTTCATAATTAAAAACCATTTACTTACTGTCACCTAGCCCATCCAGGCCCAATGCTACAACCAATAGTTATAATACCACAATGTAACGTCCCTATACCTAGGTTCTCCTTTGAAACATAGGGCATGGACATTAGCCCACACTTCAACCTTCATTCTCAGGATTAGAAAACAATGTGATAGTCTTTCTTCCCTTCACAGATCCCTTCTGTGACTAAAAACACCATTTCCACATTGGACCTGTTCTTTCCGCACTTCGTGCTCCGCCTTCCACCTTCCGCCTTTCTAACCTCAGAACTTGGAAGTCGGAAACTCAAAGGCTTGACAAAGTGAATTGTCAACCTTTCGCCTTCTGCACTTCCGATTTCCACTTTCCACCCTCGGAAATTGGAAACTCAAAGTGTGACAGAACACTTCATGACTCTTCCGCCTTCTGCACTTCCTCTTTCCGCCTTCTACACTTCGGGACTTGAAAATCGAAAACTCAAGGTGCGACAGAACACTTAAACAACTCTTCCATCTTCCGCACTTCCACTTTCCACCTTCTGCACTTTGGAACTCGAAAATCGAAAACTCAAGGCGCGACGGAACACTTAAATGGCTCTTCCGCCTTCTGCCTTCCTCACTTCTGCTTTCCTCCTTCCGCACTTTGGAACTCAGAAATTGAAAACTCAAGGTGGGACGGAACACTTAAACGACTCTTTCACCTTTTGCCTTCTGCACTTCCGCTTTCTGTCTTCCTCGCCTTGGAACTCAAAAATCAGAAACTCAATGTGCGATGGAACATTTAACGGCTCTTCCACCTTCCGCACTTTCGCTTTCCACCTTCCGCACTTTGGAACTCTAAAATCAGAAAGTTAACTTTCGACCTTAACCTTTTTTTACACTTCAGACTTCCTCTTTCTGCCTTTCTGACCTCAGAACTTGGAAATCGAAAAGTTATATTTGTTCCTTATAATTCTTATGTGCTTCCGACTTCCACCTTCCGACCTTGGACTTCAGAAATCGGAAAACACGCTTCCTGCCTTGTTTTAACTGCCCTTTCCACCTCCCGTCTTTCGCCTTCCGCAAACGGATCTCGGGGTATGGAAACACAACTATTTTTCCCCTTTTCAACTTTTCCTATCCCGTTTTTTGCCTTCCGCGGGTGGATTCCAAGGGGTAGAAACTCAATGGTTCTCCATGAATTAAAAAAATGCACCACCAAAACACAAGGCATGTACAGAAGTAAAATGCATAAAACATACAAGGCATAAACAAGCAAATACATGGACATTCATACACAAGTAACATCTACTTGATCATTAACAAGCATTCAACATGAACACAACAATTCATAGATAAATACATTGCATTCAACATGAACATAGCAATTTATAGATAAATACATTGTTGGGTTTATCATACTGTTCACACTCAATCCAACAATCAGTTTAAGGACTAGCCAAGCCAACATATGGGTTCATCGAGCTAACATCCAAGCCATCATTCAAGTTGGGTTTACTAGGCTATCCAGCCAACGATTAATCACAAGGAAAAACACAACAAGACATGTCAAAGCCAATATATGGGTTTATCAAGCTACCAACCAAGCCATCCTTCAAGTTGGGTTTATCAGACTAGTAAGGCAGTGGATAGGAAGATCTACTAAGCTAGTGAGCTCATACACATAGCTAAGGACACATTCACAAGATCTATCTGGACTGGCATCCACGTTTCCTACACACCCAACACAAGGAAGTGTCGCCTTCTCTTCTCTGTAATCCCTAAGGCTACACCTTCCCTTTCAATGCTCTCCAGGATGTGCAGAGCAGATTTACCAGCCACTCTTATCTTATTGTGGGGTTCCACACTAGGTTTATCAAGCACATTCTATGTCTCTCCCACTCCTAAGTCTTTCATACAGTTCAAACATGAACCAGGGTGCATAACACAACAAACCATGGTGTAACATAGAAAAACAAGCTTTCACTCACTCTGTGACAGAGGATACCATTGAAAAACAAAGCTAGGGAAACTACAAATGACCACACTTGCTCATAAAATCGAGTGATATCCACTGCTCATTTACTTAGCAAAATCAAGGAGACCACTGAACCTTTGCACAGCTGAGGAAGGTAAAAAATAGGTGAAAAACCCATAACAAAGCACGGTTCTACAAGCAGGATGAACACACAGCGTGCATGAACAGAAACACAACTCTCCCTCCCGCGGACTCTACAAACAGTTTGAATAATGCCCCAACGTTCATTGTGAATTAGAGATGAGGGAATGGGGACACATTCCCACGATTTCTTGTTGCAGAAGCAATAACGTACCCTCCCAGATGGTAAACCTGCAGGCTTGCTCATACAAGCCATTAGATTGCCATGCCTTTCTCTACCTAAGGCATTAACTGCCTCAACCAAATTCTGGAAGAAATTTATGATTGAGGACAGAGGATGAAAAAGTAGCTGAGGGTACATGGATTTCCCCATTGACACCTAGTCAGACCTTATTGGCTCAGGGGGTTTGACTTACTCCCCACCCTATCCCTTATGGAATCATGTCCCCATCTCTTTCACGTTGCAGTTCCATAACTACCTGTGGTATTTTATTAAATTGTACATTTACATGATATTCAAAATATTATGTGCTTGACTTAGCACCAAAACCATAGGTATAAACCTTGATCACCTATCCACAACACACCAAATTAATGGCAGGGCCTTAGCCTTGAGCTCCATGCCATGATCTCAATACAATATATACATCATGTACAAACTTAATACCATGGGTTCAAAACTGGGGTATTACACCTTCTCTATCCAAGAAGCCTATAGAATTGAAGGAGGATTTACTTGGGACCTAGAACACCAAACCTAGAAGAATCTATGGAAGGAAAATTTATGGCCCAAAATTTCAATTTTCATTTGGTTATTGTTAAGAAGGAGAATTTCAACTAGAGAAAACTTGGAAAAAAGAGGGCTTTATGGACCTTACATATGTTTCTTATGCAGATAGAATGTGGAAACTCTTGACCATTTGTTGGATAAGTGTTCATTTCCCAGCTCTCTTTGGGATAAAGTTGTGATGACCTTTCATTATTCCAGTAGATTCGGGGGAAGACCGAATCTCACCTTGAGAAATTGGCCAAAGGCTCCCTTCACAAATGCGATTGTCAGCCAAATATGGAGTATTTTCCCAAGCTTTGTTGTATGGGATATGTGGAAAGAGTGCAACCAGTATTTTTTCAGGGATTCCTCATAAACTGAAGTGCAAGTGTAGGAAACCATCCCGCTTGGGTCCTAGGATGACGCGGATTGGAAAACCATCCTTATCTTAATAAATTGGGGGATCATTGGGCTGATGCAAAGTTGGGACGACCCAAGAATTCCCTCCCTGGGATCTCAATCCAAAACTATTAGGAACCTCTACCACTGTGGTGCTTCAAGCTGAACTTCGATGGAGCCTCCAAGGGAAATCCTGGGAAATCTAGTTTTGGAGGGATTATTAGGGACCATGAGGGGGTTATGAAGGCCTTTTTCTATGGTAGAGTTGGACATGATACCAATAATGTTGTGGATATATAAGGCCTTATACATAGGCTTGGGCTTGCACAATGATAACACTTGATTCCTCTAGTGGTGGAAGGGGACTCATAGGTGGTTATCTGTATGGTGGAGCGAATTAATAATGGCACATCACACTCCAAAGTTTTGACTAGTTGGCATATGGAGTACAGGTTGGAGTGGGTGGAAGAGTTGGTTAGTAGGATGAGAGGCTTATCCTTTGCCATGTAACACATGCTAGAAACAAGGTGGCAAATAGCCTTGCTAACGCGGGCATGGAGGCTCGAAAAATGTGCGCCATTCATGCATGGGAGGGCTTGTCTAATGAGACACTTGGAGTGGTGTGCAAGTTGCAGGTGTTCATTGATAAAGCTAGTTAAGAGGCTTGTAACACATGGAAGCCTGTGTTATCCCATGAGTGAGCCAAGCATCTATCGTCCAGATGGTATGATGAACTAAACAATTGTTTGGATGGGACTGATCCCTTCAAAATCATGAATAGTTTCACATGTGGAGTTACTGATATGATGTGGTCCATAATATGGGCTTTCAATTTGGGAGGTGGTGGACCTCGAATTTTATGGGAATCGTTTATGGCTAAGAAGGACTAGAGGACAACTAAGCTCGGCCGTGGTATGCCTGCAATCATCATGGAAAGTGGGAAGTTGTTATATATCTATGCTTGCTCGATGTCCATGCAACTATGTGGTAATATTTCCTCGGTATTGATCCAAAGGTGATGGATTTTAAAATGGTTTGTCATGTGTGTAGGTGGAGATATGGAGTTGGGAAAGTCCATGGTGGGGGTTAGAAAGGGAAAGTCGTTCTGGAGGGCTCGTGATAGACATCGCTCGGTCTCGCATAGACATATCACACAGAATCAGGAGAAAGCCACGTGGTAAGCCAAATATTTTTAGCTGGGGCTGCCTTTGGAGGTTGAAGAACATATTGGTGGTATTGAAGTGTTCTTATGGGAGCAGTTCTATGAGAAGGACTTAATTCTTAAAGCAAGGGGATTGAGGACTAGGTAATGAACCTTGGGAACAATGCAGCCTGCCTTGGGATTTATGAGAGGGCGATGGCCCTCGTTTGGGTGTTGAAGAACCTCATGGTCATTTTTTATGGGAGTGCATGGAGAAAGAGGAAGGGAATGTCACCCCGGTTCAATGCTGGAGGGAACACCATGCAAAGACCAGTCGCATGAACACAAAGATGGATGTGGTGTTGGAGGCTCTCGGGATTCAGTTATTGGCTCCTCCAGCTAGGTGAATGGGCGATGTGTCATCGGTTCTAGATGGTGATATCATGTGTCATTTGGAGGGTCATTGCAGCTTCTAAGGGAAAGTCTATGTTTTCAGTGGCTACTCAGTTCGAGGTTCATATAGCTAGTATGTCTGATTTGGGATCCTTTTGCGTTTTTTGTGTATGTAATGGGGGAAGTGGGATTATGGGGGGTATGCAATATGTGGGTTAACGGGTTATTATATATCAATCTCTATTTTGTAATGGGTGATTCTGGGGGTCTGAAGAATTCTCTTTACGGGTGGTGGGATGTTTTGGAAGCTATCGCTCACTGGTTTTATGTTTTGAGGATGTTTTGGAATCCCTACATCTCTTTTCTTTGTTAATATAATTTCGTTCTTATAAAAAAAAATCTAAATGTGAATAAGGGACCCTTTTTTATACAAAATAGGACAAATTTAAGATCCATTATTATCAAATGCCTTCAATAATTGTTACACTTATTGGTAACTCTTTATCATAACAATTGGGACAATTTGTCAACGGTAAACAAAATCTCTAATTTTTATAGACAAACATTTAAAAATATCAAACTTGTAACATTCAACAATATTGATCATCATTCGTCAAGCTTGAATTGTTGTCATTGCTCGAGTTGATCGCATGCTTCATTTATTTATCACTTATAGGGGATATTATATTTGGCTTATTTGCAATGTGTTCCATATTATCTTGATTTGTTCTATCTATTCATGTTCCATTTAAAAACAAATAGATAAGTGTAGTGGGTATATCTACATTTACAGTCCAATATACATGATTTCAAGAATTGAAAAGCATACCATAGTAGTGAGTGTTTTATAAACAAATACAAATTCTTTCAAAGCCATTCCTCATGTCATATTTCAATATATCTTCTAGTGGCTTCCCTACAAACTTTATTTCCTCCAAGTTTTAAACAACATGACAAAGCATATATACAATTAAATGTTTGTTGGTGTTCATTTAATTATAAAACAAGGGAAGTAAAACAACATAGAAAATTTCAAATTGTTCAATTAACGCTTGATGCTTCAACATATACTCACAACCCATAGGTAATCCAATGTCATTCAAATGTTCAAATGACTATATTTTGCATTTTTTATGTATGTAATGGGGGAAGTGGGATTATGGGGGGTATGCAATCAGTGGGTTAACGGGTTATTATATATCAATCTCTATTTTGTAATGGGTGATTCTAGGGGTCTGAAGAATTCTCTTTACGGGTGGTGGGATGTTTAGAAGCTATCGCTCACTGGTTTTATGCTGTGAGGATGTTTTGGAATCCTTGCATCTCTTTTCCGTGTTAATATAATTTCATTCTTACTTATAAAAAAAAAAGATAAATGTGAATAAGGGACCCTTTTTTATACAAAATAGGACAAATTTAAGATCCATTATTATCAAATGCCTTCAATAATTGTTACAATTATTGGTAACTCTTTATCATAACAATTGGGACAATTTGTCGATAGTAAACAAAATCTCTAATTTTTATAGACAAACATTTAAAAATATCAAACTTGTAACATTCAACTCTATTGATCATCATTCGTCAAGCTTGAATTGTTGTCATTGCTTGAGTTGATCGCATGCTTCATTTATTTATCACTTACAGGGGATATTATATTTGGCTTATTTGCAATGTGTTCCATATTATCTTGATTTGTTATATCTATTCATGTTCCATTTAAAAACAAATAGATAAGTGTAATGGGTATATCTACATTTACATTCCAATATACACGATTTCAAGAATTAAAAAGCATACCATAGTAGTGAGTGTTTCATAAACAAATACAAGTTCTTTCAAAGCCATTCCTCATGTCATATTTCAATATATCTTCTAGTGGCTTCCCTACAAACTTTGTTTCCTCCAAGTTTTAAACAACATGACAAAGCATAGATACAATTAAATGTTTGTTGGTGTTCATTTAATTATAAAACAAGGGAAGTAAAACAACATAGCAAATTTCAAATTGTTCAATTAACGCTTGATGCTTCAACATATACTCACAACCCATAGGTAATCCAATGTCATTCAAATGTTCAAATGACTATATTTTATATGATAGAACTTTCTAGAAAACATCCATTGACAACTATAAATTAATTAAAATATAAACAACACAACAATTATGACATGTTAAAGAAGGAAAATGCACGAACTCACAAAATTTGCAATCAACCTTTTCTTCCTTGTTGTCACATCTTATGTATTGAATAAGTTCCATTTTTTTTTCTTTTCTATAACAATAAAACTATTGAGAAATTATCAGTTAGGTCTAGCTCGAATGGTTGTGGAATGGTATTATCCTCCCCACCTAGGTTCTAATCTCATAAGTGACATGTTGAGCTCATACTAAGTATAACATTGTTTTTCTTCTAGCCATGTTGTCGAGCTTGCCTTGTGCCTTGAAGAAGGGTTTACCCTAGGTTCATCCTCAAAATAAGGGGAAGTACTCAAGGGTTTGCCACATGATATTTACGTGGAAATTTTTTTTAAATAAATAAATAAAACCATTAAAAACGGTATCTCATGTGATAACTAAACTCTATGATTACACACACACAAGTAATGGTTACATACAGTTCCATATTGTTATTGATATATATCCTCCTGTAATTCAATTAATCATATATTTGTCACATCTCCTTGTACACATTTTTGGACATCCCCACTATTTAGCTATCATCTCGATCATCAGGGTTAATTTTCTTAATCTTCCTAAAAATGAAAAGCATAATTAAAAAAAGATTAATATTTATATGAAAGTAAATATATAAAAAATATAAATAAGGAATTATTTTGGACTAGTATAAACATATTATAGAAAAAACATGTTTAGCAATAATAATTTTTGAAAGATTTTTTTTGTTATTATACGATTTTTCAATTGCAAACCTTACAAGTCTCATTGTCCATTGCTCCAAAAATAGTTCTTGTAGTTTAAATATAATTTGATTCTTGGACCAAATGAAAAGAATGCTTATACCTTATTTCCACTATATCCCTCATAGTTTTATAAAAGTGTTTTCCCTTTCCATTAACTTCCAACGCCACTCCCCAGATGCGGGTGTTTATGTTCCACATAGACAACAAGGAGAAACGATCGGGACACAGTTGTCCCCCGACGTCACTCCTCTGACATCACCTCATCCTATCCTTAATTGTCGCAAGTTGGCTTCCAATTTGAATGACGTGGACTCCAAGTTCATGATGGGAAGTGATTTTCCTTCCATCACCTGGTACCTTGCATCACCTTGTAGAGTTCAAGAAATCTTAATGGCACCTCTATATTTGTGTCCCTTTGTTAAGGGAATCCTGCTCATTGTTCTTCACATAATTTGTTTGCTCCTGTTCAATTATGTGAAGGTTGATAATCCCGCAAAGTCAGAGGTGACAGAGAAACATAATAGCCTTCAGTCTCCCACTCTCGGCCTCTATGTCAACACTAAGAAGCTTAATTACTATGTGTTGTTGGTCGAGCGGATAATGTAGTGTAGATTGCGAGCCACGCCTAGATGGGGTCAAGGTGGTCATCAAAATGTTAATGAATGAGCTAGAAGTTTCATGTCTTAAGCTAACATAGAAAGCTATGATCTGGAAATTCTTGACTCTCTCCTTCAACTCTTCGATGATTGGGAAGATGAGCTCACAGGTTCTCATTCAGTGAAAAACCAAACGGTTGAACGCAGGCACAATTACTGGGTTGTCAAAAACCTTTTGTCCAGACTTCTCCTTCATCCCACTAGCCCCTAGATTGACCCACTGGATCCTTCCACAAATCCATCAGTAGCTCCTATGGATAATGTACAGTCGCCTCCCCCTCCCTAAAGAACCATGTCAAGCACAAAGCAACAAAAATATTCCATTAACATTGTGGCTAAGTAAAGGAAAACTGAGCCACTCCCGATCAAGCGAAGCCCCTCCAACAGTGAGGAGGATGCTAGCAGTGAAGAGGCTAGCACCATCGATGGCAAGAGTCCTGAAAAACACGATGGTCAAGCTTTTGTCAACCCACTTACTTCCCCAGTGATGAGTCAACCAAACTCTCGGCTCAATTTTTGCTTTGGGGTTCCAATAGAGGAGGATCCACCCTCCAAGCCTTAATCTAGGTTTCATGGATTCTATGTTTTCTCTTTTTGATTGGGCCTCTTGGGGTTTAAACTCTCTTGTTAATTATAGTAGTTATTCTCAATTTTCATGTTTAAACACTATCAATTTTGGTACTACCATGATTTGTTTTCCCTTTCACATGGAGGATCATTTGTTCTGTAAAATGTTGAATTCCCCTCAGGGGTAGGTCTTAACTCCATTCTATGCCACATTCTGCTTGCAGAACTGCTACTTTGAATTGTATTTTTTACTGTATTACTATTTTATTTCAATAGATTAGTCTCTGAATTTACAACAACAAAAAAACTCCCAACACCACTCCAAATGAAATAAGGAGCAATTCATCATCACTTGTGTACTTCATAATTTTTGTATTCTTAGGATGACCTTCTATTCCCACACTATCAATTCCTACAAAAAAATCAACATATAAATCAAATGTTTGATTAGCTATAATTATTAAGAAGTACATTATTTGTAAAAATTCAAGGTAAAACTCCATGTTCATCACCCTCTAATCCACCTAATTCCCTTGTTTGTAACATTTACATAAAACTTCTATGCTCTTTTACACTTATATTGCAAACAATATTCTTGAGTTTTTTCGAGTTTTGTTCTACATGACACATGTTAATTAATACAAATCATTTAAACATATAAATAATGCAAATATATTACTTTTATATTAAAATTTTAGATAACTTGCCTTGTTTTCATGGTGGGACATGCTCCTCTCACATTGTTTCTCTAATATTTTTTCCATCATCTTCTATAAGCTATCCTCTATAAAAAAAACATACCTATATTAAAGTATACAAGTTATGAAATATTTGGTATAAACTAAATAGAGAATTATAGTCTAAAATTGTTTTTGGGTTAAACGATGCACCATTATATAGTAATATGCAATGGTGTTAATTATATATGGATCACCATAAAACTTGGGAACTTTTTTGAAAAACGAATAGGGTAATGTTGATGAAGCAAAATATCCAAACTGAGTGGTAGGGGTTTAAGCCAAAAAGGGCTTAGTTATATTTTTTCCTATTTGGTATGAAAAAACCTTTCAGTTAATGGCCTGGTAACCTTTCGATGAGCTGATTTTTTTGAAAGTTTATTGAAAAAGAAGGAAAAATCAAGGGTTTTGACTAGCTTACAATTAACAAATGAAAATGGAGAATACTATCTAAGGCTATTGTAAATGATCATAGAAAGATATGAAATAACATGTAAATTTGTTTCTTAGGATTTCTAGAAATAATTATAAAGCACCGAAGAAGACAAACTAGTAGAAACAATGAAACTTTGATAATAATAATAAAAACTTTAAATTAAACTACAAAGTATAATTCCATATTAAACAATGTTTAGATATTTATGAGCAAATAGATTAAATAAATAGTAATAATAACATTTGCAAAATAATCTAAAAACGTAAAAAATACTCCTTATAGTACATCCCACATTATTGCAAAATCTAGAATAGTCTATGAATTACAACAAGAAATAATTTACTCTCTTCGTAAGCTCCTTAATCAAAATTGACTTCTCAATATTAACAATATGTATAAATAGTTCTTATAAAATGCCTAGATAAAAAAGTTGTTTAGATATCAATCTTTCTTCTATTTATACATGTTGATAGCTAGTTATAATAGCTAACTTACATTCTAAAAACTTATACCATTTGATAGGATAGGATATTTATCTTTAGCTAAATATTTATAATAATAATAACTCATATTATTCAAATAAGCCTTTAAATAGTTCAACTTAGAGGGAAAACATCTGGACTAAGTGGGGCCCACAAAACAAGTAACTGCTTAGAGAATATTTTTATGTACTTGTACTTTATTGCAGGAAAAGAGTGTTGATTGTGAGCTACATCCTTGACCTCTTTTGTCAAAAAGATATTCATGTGGATTTTATTTATGTATGAAATACTTTGAATATCAATTATTCTTTGTTGAAGTAACTACTCATAAGATTCTATCACTTGAGACATTAGAAAAAAATTCTCAGGTGGTCCAAAAGGAGGAAGTCGACATTCCTCTACAATATCTTCAACACAATCCTAAATTGTTAGACATGCTACCCACTCATCTTCTAAATTCCCATGCGACTCATGAGATATGTCCTACCAATAAATAAGACCTTGTTCAATTTAAACCATTTGTTATTGATACAAAATTGAATATTAGGAGGATTTGCATAATCACCTTTTGCATCTCTTATAAAACCAAATTGGTATTTTGTTCGTTATTGTGTAATTTTCCAAGCTTGAGTTTCTTTATATAAATCTTGATATTTAACTCTTGCAGCTAGAAGGTTTTTCCATGGAAATCTCTTTTAACTTCCGCGTTTATTTCATTTCCTTCCAAAGCATACTCGATAAAACTTGTAACCATACCCTTGTTAGAATTATAATATTTAATTTGATTTCTAGCAACACTATCCTATCTTCATATTTATGAATATATTTCTCTTTTGTCTAGGCCTTATCCAAAGTGGAGTGAGTTATTGCTGGTACGCTGACATCAATTCAAATGAATTAGTCTTCTTGGTATCTATAAGTTGAACTTCAGTTGTGAAAATCACAATATTATTCATATCTATCTATCTCTTTCGCTTTATCTATGTTTGTTTAAAGTTTGGTTGCTTCCTTTTTGGTATGCTATCAGCTCCAAATCAACAACATCATCTACTAGATTAGATATAGTTGTGTCCCCCCACGATAATATATTCTCTAGCTTACTTAGGGTCAACACATCTTCAAGAACTACACTTTCACCTTTATCTTCTTCACCAATGAATATTGTTTGGTTAGAGATAAATACATCTTCCATGCTATGAAATATCCAATCATTAATGCTTGGATATTCAGTTTGTTGGTTTTTAGATTGATCTTGAATTACAAATTTATCCTTTTCTACTTAACTCTAGTTAATATTATTTGCTTTATTTTCTCCTATTGCTTTTCCTAGTTAATGTGCTTCCTCCTATTCTTTCCTCTTTTCCTTTTTCATTGCTATGATTCTAGATTCCTTTTTTGCTTGTCAAATTCTTCATAGGTTTCTCTCTCTTGAGCTTTATTCTCTACCTTTTCTTTATATTTAGCTTATTTTTAAATTTTTTTTCCTTCCTTTCTAACTCAACTATGTCATCTTATGTGTTTTTCTTTTGAGTTCCCTCCTCTCTATTCTAACATTTTTTTAATCTATATTTTGATTTTGTTGTTTTTCTTGTCTCCTTGGATTTTTCTTCTTGTCTAAGTTTTTGAACTTCAACTTCCCATTTTTCTTATTCATCAAATACTATTTTCTCCCTTTCAATCTCATCAGTCTTTTTCTTTTATTTTGATTCTTTATTTTTGTTCAAGAAGAGGAATCTCTTTTAGCTTGATTATTTCTTCTACTTGCTCCTAAGAATCAACATTTTTATAAACCTCTTCATGATACCATTGTTCATGATTATAAGGCGAAACCGTATTCAAATGTTCTTCATATTTTTCCACTAGGACCTTAGGATCATGCCTTCGAAATTTCCCTTGAGGGAACCTATACCCAGGCATGGCCATAACGTTTTTCTTGCAAATTGAGAACTTTTCTAATCATAATGGCCAATGTAAATGTTGTAAGGGATGAAATCATGCATTTATCCTTTTTCAATGTTACAAATTGAAACCATGTATCATGAGTAGTAGGTTATCTCCCTTGATATCATCATGTTTGATACATGTTTAGGCAATAAGTGTGGAGGTGCAATGACTCTGTAGATCCTTAAGTGTGATTCTCCAAGAAATTCCAATTACCAATACTATTGATTAGTTGCATGGTTTCTTCTAATAAGCTTGGGTCTGCTTTGAAATAAATTAATTTATATACAAGTGCCAGAAAATGATCACAAATTTGTGTATACTACCTCTTATGTTTGTTCTACCTTATGTTTAAGTGATATACATGCATTATAATTCTTGCAATGGTTCAAATCCATCCAATTCATGGAAAAGGATAATGGGTACATATAATTTCTAGTAAGTATGGATCCATATATAATGTCAAGAGAATTTCAAACTAGGTTGCTTAGTACTCTCTAGTGCTCTTTGCATTGTGTGAGATAGAATTGCTACCCAAATAAAGATAGATCATTTTGTAACTATAATGTGTACTAGTGGAGTCCAAGTATCTTTAAAGTGGACACAACTTGGTTCTCCATAAAATATTCACATCATTGCCATTGCATAAATATATGGATCTCTTAGATTTGTGGTTGCGTAGATACTATCATTCTTGCTTGGATTCTCTTTCTTCTACAAACCAACATGTTAATATCTTCTTGATATCATGGTTTTTATGAAAATAATATGCCCATCCTATTATCATATAAATTTGAGATTCATATAGCGTGTAATATTTCTCAAGTTATAAAGGTAGAAACTAGGTTGTGCACCTCCCTTAGTCTTTTATAATTTTCCTATTGCTAGTATTTGAATGGTTTATGATCCAAACAATCACATTGAAGCAAGGTAAAACTGGAGTTATGCATGCTACATTATGAAAATTAGACTTTCTTATGTTCATAAAAACATGACCTCTTATATTTCTATCACATGGGTCACTTGGTGGGATTACATCTAGGTAATATTATTCAATGAATCTCTAATAGACTTCTCCTCATGTGGGAAAGGTTAACGAACCAACACTTTATTTTTGTATCCTTGAAAATAGACTTAACAAGTTCTAGATCAAGCTTTGGATAATTCAATGACATATATGACTAGCTCTATGGATTGTACCATATCTCTTAGCGTTGTTTCTTGAACATGTTTAACTATATCGTTCTTCTTCTTTGGTGTGGAGGATTTGTTTAAAGGAATAATCTCTAAACCATTAAGCATAGGAGGATAAATACTCAATTACGATTCAACTTGTTGATTTTGCTTCAAGTGTTTAAAGGAAAACATAATGATAATATAAATTTTACTAAAATGGTAGTTTAGTTTCTCTCTACATCAATTAAAATAAAGAGTAAGCCTTTGATCTCTATAGTGGTGTTTTGATTTTAGAAATTAAAACTTGTGGAAAAAATCATAGTGGTCTTTCGAAAATAAAAGCTCTAATTTTTTGAGACATTATCAAAGCATACCTTCATGTAAGTATTTTATCTTGATACATGAAACATATCTTTGACAAAATTAAAATTATAGAGAGAAATACAAATTTGAAACTCAAATCCATGTGCTACAGTGAGTTCTCCAAACTTGCTTGTGGGAGGTTTTCAAAATTTAACTTGATGTACTTCGAATATTAGGCCACAAGTATCCATGTGTTGTTATTTTTTTACGATATTACAATGAGTTTAGAAAACTTAGAATTATGTGTTTGCAATAGGTTTTGGTAAGTCCTTTGCTGTAGGACATTTAAAATTCCTCTGATGTGTCTTTGTGAAATCACTGCAACACCTTTTAAAACAAAACAAATTCAAAAGATTTGCAGTGAGATTTCAAAACTTGTTGCGAAATATATTTTACATTATCATTGCAAAATAAGTTTCGACATTATACTACAACAACAAGCTTTGCCAAAGTTTTTATCATGTAGGGTTTTGGGACAAGTTTTTAAAACCCATCGCAAAGATCTGTATAAACTCACACCACAAAACAAGTTGCAAAACTCAAACCATGCAACAAGGTTACAAAAGGGGTTTGTAGCAATTTTTTGAAGTTGATCAGTTTGTTGCAAAACACTAAAACTAGTTTCATAATGGTGAAAATTACTATGGAAGCCATACAAGTTAATGAAAATTTGTTTTGAAACCCTAATCTATATTGTTTTAGAACCATAAGAAGGTATTATGGAACCTTGAACCATGATATTAAACCAACCACAACTTTTGTGGAATGTGGCTCCACTAATTATGGTATGTGATCGAGAGATTATATGAATAACACTGCATGGAGCATATGGGGAAATATTTTTAAAAACCTATATTGTAGCACAAAACAATGATATATTTAGTATTATGTTTCATAAGGTCATTATAAGTATGAATATCTAAGCAAGTTGTATAAATCAACTTGTTCTCAAGTTGTTTTAATTTATAGGAATCATTTTGCTAAGTTGATACTCATACTTAATTTTAATATTAACCTTTGGAAACTTAATACTAATAATCTTGTTGTTTGGTACAAGAATACAGAAGTATTTAACATTTCACCACATGTCCCATGCTCTACTACTTGTCAACATCTCTCAGTCACATACAAAAATGAGTGGAATTACATTTCACAATAGTTGTGGCTGGTTTTGCAACATCATACAAGGTCCTATAATACCATTTTTATGGTTCTACAACAACTTGGATGAGGGTTCTACAACACTTTTTCACTAACTAGTATAGCCCCCATGTATGGCATGTGTAGTGTTATGCAATTGGTTGTGGTGTTCTATAGTAGGCTATAACATTCTACAACGGGCCATATCATTATGAAATAGGTCGTAGTGTTCTGCAACAAATTGTAGAGTGTTTTACAACAAGCTATAAGATTCTACAATAATATGTAGTACTTCTACAACTAGCATTAGTAATAAAAAAACAAGCATGCCCAAAAAAATGTGTCATTTCTCATCCCAAATTAGCAAAATATCATGAAAAGAAAGAAAAAAAAGTTAGACTTACATTATCATGTTCCTGTCTTGTTATGGTAACAATTTATTATATAATTCGGGAACATTGTTGGCCAAAAGGGAAAGAAAAATGGTACATTAGGCATCAAAAAGTGCCCAAAATGAATGGCAACCATAATGGTATCATGTAAACTATTTTGTAAAGACCACCACTAAAATCCAATTTCAAGGACATTTGGAAGTGTCTTTTTATCANACCCCCCCCCCCCCCCCGCCAAGTCTCTTAACTTGGATTCTACAAGGTGATTTGTACATAATTGTTGCTTAAAGACATATTTCATTGACTTTAAGGGGCGATTCAATAAAAAAGAATCATTAATGATACTTTTGCTGACAATTTTTATAAAACTACCCTTAAAAAATATCTTATGATGGTTTTCATATGATAGTCGTTGAATGAAACCGTTGTGAACAACATAATTTGTTGTAGTGAGATGGACAAGGAAGCATAGCTAAAAAACTACAAAATTATTGGGACGTATGAGGTAGAATCTATCAATAATAATGAAGGGAAATAATGCCTCTTTTGTATCAAATCAACAAGATACAAACATAACCATGATCCATATCAATTTGAAAGAAACATTAAAAAAAGGGTTGGATACAACTACCTATTTATTTGGATTGTTTGGAGGGCATGAATCAAAGAAAACATAACATTGTTCACTTTAAAACCCTATTTTCTCCCAAGTATAAGTCGATGGCTTCCATAAACAATTGTAAGTGCAAGTAATGCCCTTACTAAATTTTTTCCATAGGTAATCAATGGATAGAGGGGTCAAATTGAAAATGGATAACCAAAATAATGGAATGAACACAATTGCAAAAATATAATATCTATAATATTACCTATTGTATACATAACTACTTTTTCTCATGTGAACACATTTGCAAAAACATAAATATCTATAATATTGTTGTTTTGTATGCATAGCTACTCTTTCTGGTGCTTTTTCATGTGAAAAAGAGTAGTTATTTGGATTTTTTCCTGGACAAGAACAAATATAGTTTTATATTAAAAGGAGAGGGATAACCCTTGTCAAAATTACATCAAAACACCACAATTCAACAAGTACGAAGGCCTCTATCTTGAAATTTAGAGAGAGTTGTATTCTCATTGTCTTTAACACAAAAAGAAATGGATTATCCCTTAGACTAACATGAACATACTTATGAGTAAAAAATATAACAAACTCACCTAACAACCTCCTATATTGGAAATACATAAACACTATTTAAAAGTTTCATGGAACTTGATATTCAATTTTAAGCAGAGGCTAGCGAGAGGTGGATTCTTCCACCATTTTCTTTACCTTCAGCTTTAGGTGGAGTTTTTTCACCATACTCTCTAGATCTCAAATCCTTGCTTCCATTTCCATAGAATAGGCTTTTTATTGTTGATCGTTCTCCTTGAGAATGACCATCTAACAATGCACATACCTATGCTTCAAAGTTTGAATTTGGTCTTCCTCATCCAAACACACTTCTAATTGGCATTCGCAGTTTCACACATCCTAACGCAAGATCCTTGCTTTGCTCTAAAGCCGACAATGACCTGCAAAAATATTTCTCACTCTTTGCCCATTACAACAATCTTCTTCGTCATCCCAGTTTTTGTTGTCTATGCCTGCAATTGAGAAAGTAAAAATCCAACACACATATTCACTTTCAAGCTTAGAAACACTTTGAGAAATCCTCCCCACTCAAAAAAATTTGAGATTCTTGTTAATGTTCTTAAGTTTAAGCCTTCGCGAATTTAACTCTAAAGAGCCTCGTCACACTATGATTTCCCTCGGAGTAACTTCCACCAATAGAGGACGTTATTACTAAAACAAGGGTTAACAACAAATCTACATATTCCCTGCCTTTAAGGTTATAAGCTTGAATTTACATGGTATATTTACATGTAAGCTTGAATTTACATGCTAACCTGCTTTAATGCATCGATTCTATTTCAGTGCATGACCATATCAATATTTATTTGGTTAACGCATGTTAGAATGAGCGTTGACTCGGTTACCTTTTTAGGGGGAGGAGAAGAAATCAACATTGTGGAGTAAGTGGAGGGTGTGGAAGAGTCCTTTCGCTCTGGATGTGCTTGCAAATTAAGTTGAAGCACACAAACTAATTCAATACCTTAATAATATGATAGTGCAGTTTTGAACATAATACAATTGACATACATATAGAAATTACAACATTAATACAATAATGAAAGATGAGTATTCATGCACAGGATTACATATAATTTCCTTTGACATGCATTTCACTTGCAGGCCCCTGGAGGCCAGCACAACGATATTCCTGATTGCACCCAACATTGTTGACCTCTCTATTGATCTCCATTGCAGGAGAAAAGACAAGCCAACAATAACTTCGACAAAAAAGCTAAGAGGAAAAAATATACAATTGGGATTGCATTTTCCGTAAGTAATAAAACACGAAGATGGCGTATTGGCAAAGCTTGGGATTGAATTTTTCCTTGAGTAATATAGCACAAAGATGGCGTATTGGCAGAGCTTGTAGGATTTGGAATGAACTTATGGTAAGTACTCTGTCTCAATTTTTTTTGAAGAAAGAGTGAATTTTATTTCTAAAGTGTACTACTTCTATGTGCTTGGAAAAATATTTATGTTTTCCTAATTGAACTATGCTATGAACATGTTTATTAGGATCATTAACTTTAGGAACAAAGAGTATATTTTTTACAGGAATTCAGGAACCGGAGCTCATACCTTTTGTTGCGGCGATTCGTATATGAACAGATTGATTTATTTAGAATTGCAGATGATGTAGAGAAGTTTGGTGAAAAAATGTACTAGAAGTTGTAATTGTGGTAGTGAAACAAGCACATGAATCACTAGGGCGTGATTTAGGCCGTAAAGAATGACTATCCGACTGTTGAGCAAAAAAAATTGTTGTTTACTTGAAATCTTTGTTGCCTAAAACTTGTTGATAACTGCATGTGGACATAAAACAAGTACACCCGCTGAAACAAATCCAATTTCCAAGACCAATTTTCATATTCTTTTCAAATTTTTTGTNTATATATATATATATATATATATATATATATATATATATAGATATAACAACCTTGAGAACTATACCATAAAATGAAGAGATATATCACAAAAGTTGGATAACACAGTAAGTATAACGACACTACATAGTTCTATATATTCAAATGTGTCTACAAAATGTGTATATGCATCATTCAAGAGAATTTGGGTATGTTCCGATGTGTTTTTCGGCTGGTGTATCAGGGGCAGAGATCCTGGTTTCCAGATGTGCCGGGAGGAACACAGTTGCATATGGCACAACATGTACCACAAGATCTTAAACACATGTTATGGAGGGATGCTTCTTTACACCTTTCTCCACATGTTTCCTGACAATCTGCATCAAAGAATTGTAACAAGAAGTGATGGTAAGAACTAGCATTGGATTCATAACCAAAAGTATTAAAAAAAACAACAACATCAACCATATCAACCATAGATGTTGAAGAGTAAGAGGAATTCTAGTGAAAAAGTTGAAGAAAAGACAAATGACCATTACAAGTCCTGAATGCAAAAAGAAAAATTTGACAACAATAATAGCCACAAATATGAGCCCAAACAAGTTCATCAACAACAATAGATAATGGCAAAGATGATTCTTGATTTCACCCAGAAAAATGTAGCAATGACAACAAATGGTGCAGAAGATAAACCCTAAATTCTAGAGGAAAAGTTAAAATGGGGGTTGTCGTTGGGAAATGAAAAGTAGATTGTACAATAATATGTGAAATACTTAGGTAAATTTTTTGATTTAACTTAAAAAACATAACATAAAAAATGTAATTGATCGGCACGATTGTCAAAACTTGCTGGATTATGTAATTCCCTACAAGGCAAGGAATAACTACCATGACACGCTGCAACAGTATGTCACCCTTGAAAAATGATATCACATACACCAGCATGATAAACTCTAGATAATTCTACTCATGGGAGGAACAAAACGCCAATAGAGCTGTCTAACATAATGATATTACAAGTTAATGAAGGTCCCATCGCAATCCATCAAATGGGAAAGGAGTTGTACAAGGAAGCCATGAGATTTAATAAAGTGATTACATATCGCATTCTTCACATTCAAAACATCTATCCGAGAAGAAGAGCAAGAGGCAATGACACGTGGCTCCATAAACTGCCATTGTTTCTCATCAATTCAAATCCCTTTTGGATGTGGCTCAACATGATATTTTTTTGAATTGATCCAAATTCCTTCCTTATACCATGCCCCAAGTTAAATTTGCTAAGGAATTGCTTCATGGTTCCTTTTGTCATTAGAAATTTGAATAGATCCTTTAGGTCTATTTGTGGCTAAATTTTCCAACATGTCTTCCTCAACATTGTTACTTTTGATAACATGAAAGAATTGCACTTTTTCATCGATTCTATATTATTCCATGTTTTTCCTTGAATTCTGCTTAGATTTATGTTTGGAGAATACTTCTAGAGAGCATGGCCTTAATTGTGATTTTTGAATCACCAATGGTGATGGATTCCTTGATTCCTATCTTTCTAAGGAGGATTGTCCCTTAAAGTAAAGAAAATAGTTCAACAATACTATTTTTTGTTCGAACATCCATGAGAAAGTTTCCTTCGTATTTCCTCCAAGGTCAAAGAGAACCCCCCCTTCACATTGGTCACCCCAACTATTTGGACTACTTATTTTGAGTAAAATAAAAAACAACTTATCCAATGTACGACATGAGTACATTAATTCAAACCCTCAAAGATCATTAATATGGCACATCAACTTAAATATTTCAACTAATTTGATCAAATATGGGTGTTTGGGACATACAATTTGCATGATACATCTTGCACATGTAGAGACTTTGTATTACTTAACACATTTAACAAATAAATCTTGAAGTCACATTTCAATTTGTTTGTCTATGAGGCTTAGACTCACTAATAAACATGCTTTTGCAAATGAAGAATCTCACCATGTTATCATCCATCACGAATGGTCTTTGAAGTCGATGGTTGTGCTTCTTATTATGGTAATTCCATTTTGTTTTTAATAAATCCTTGTGCATAGGTTTAAATTCTCATGACATGATGATTCAAAGGTCTAACTTTTGTATTTTAGGAGCAACTAGTGTAATATTTATGCATTTCGACATTTCATTACTATGTGGATACACAATTTTAGTTGTTTATGTCATAGTTGAAGAAACATCTATTCAACATCTAGGTTTTTTCTTAATGTTTTGACAATTACTACAAAAATCAACTTACTTTTTTTTATATATAACATGGTTTTTCATGATAAACGTTATATATATATATAGTAACGAATATTGGTATTAATTTATAAAAACAACTAGGGGCAAGCCATCGAATTTAAGCATACAATCAAAATTTCCAAAATTTGCAATCCCACGGGAGCCTTAAAGAGTCATTTTAAAATTAAGCATAACCAAAGCGCGTCTTATTCATACTAATTAGGAAAGCAATACACTTTACAATTATATATTTTGACAGACTTACCACGTAGCCATAACGCAACAGAACATGGAAAAGTAATCCTAGTTGGGTTGCTTATATGCATTCCCACTTTGAGCTTCCTGCATATTGGTGTCCCTCTATTCCATTAAGTTTTGAATAGGTTGACTTGTTGCTTATTTTTCCACCTATTAGATAATATATTCCTCCTTCAAATCCTTTAATGTTGATCCCACCGAGACTAAGGGTATCTCCACTAGATATTGAGTGTTGCAAGCAAAACCTGGGATTATTTTATAATGCATATCTAAATTTTCATAAGTCAATGCACCTAATTTTTTAGAGTGACCTTCCATTGTTATTTTCAATACACCATCCCTGAAATATCAAGCTTCTATTAAATGTCCAAAATTTTCATTTAAAGGGAAAACAATGGCATGGAGAGCATTTAGCTTCTCACTCATATCTCTTCTTATCCTCCTTTGTCCCATGCATTCACAAATAGCACAAAACCTTCTATGTTCATGATCATACATAATTCCCAAATTCCATATTGAGAACCACATCCACTTAAAACATAATAAAATGGATAAAACCAAAAATATATAAATCCTCCTTACTCCTGGTGTATATAAAAAGGTTGACCAAAAATACTAGAGGAACGTGGCCAAATAAAACCACACTCAAGACTATTCCAATAAAACATTTGACTTATGAGGAATGAACTCATACTACAAACAAGAGTCATCCAAATACAATCACAACTTATTCATACTAATTCACAACAAGGCCTAACATTTACAACGTCCATCAACAACATTTAGTGAGGCCAAACCAAGGTTGGAGAGGAATCCCAATTTTCCAAGGAAACATATATTCCACTTCCATTGAAACTATCCATTGCATCGGTGTTAAAGAGCCCTAAGTTACACCAAATTGGCAATGAAATGGAGCAGGGTATAGGAGATATGGAACTATAATCGCCCTTCCATTAACATGAGGTGCAACATTGTATGTCCTTGTGCATGTGCATGCTCTTGTCATTAACTAGCATTGATATAATCCATTTGTTGATATTTAAAGGGATAAGTGAAATAATGGGATGGCCCTCCCCTTTAATTAATGAAAATTTTCCTAATCTAACCACTCAATTAGCCATCGATTCAGATTTTCCATTACACTTGCAAAGAATATGGAATAAATTGATTTGGTTAAAGAAGATGATTTGATAGTTGACCCTAAAGATTGTTCTATTTATGGGAGAGAATAGACTTTGCCCTTATTTTCTTATATGATCGATGATGGTTGAGTCACCAAATACTAATATCTCATGTGCTTGCATCTCCTATAGTATAACAATGCCTTGATATAAAGTTAGAATTTCCACTTGATTATTGGTTTCCTTGCCAAGGCCCTATGCATAAGTCAAATGTTGATCTCTTTCAGGGCTAACAATAACCCATTGCTGGCACTTTCCCCCACTGGATGACTTTGCCGGTTTGTTATATATTCTATGTGTTATTTATTCACTCATAGTTTTAATGAAATTAACTTAGAACCAGTTGATGAAATGTTAGTTTTTTTTTAATTTCCAATTTTAGGAGCATGCCTTTATCTAGGTGAGTGGGTGCAGAGGTCAAATAAGTTCCATTGTGTTGGTAGTAATGTAGTTGATCCAATTCCATGTTTACTGGAGCCTTCAAATCTTAATGATTTGTAATAAGGAAGCCAAAGAAGAATGCAAGAAAGGGAAATCTTGGATACTTTGAAGCTTTTATACACTTCATGATTTAATTCATAGAAAATTTTTAACATAATTTTCATTTATTATTGCGTGTTAATTTTGACATTGAACATGGACATTAATCATTAGGTTTTTTTTATCTATATTGTTCCTTCCTGGTGGTTTTGGAGTATGTTATTTATGTATACTTCTAACTTGACATAGTCATTCAAAAAATGTTAACACCCAAAATTTGTCAAGTGGCCATGTCATCAGCTCAGTCACTCACTTACACTATCATGCCACTTCATTTCCACTCTTTCGATGTTGAAAAAACTTTGCAAAAGCCAAAAATCAAAGAAAACGTTAAAAATGGACACTTTAAACTTAGGTCACACATTTCCATAAGGAATGAGTGAACCAAGTCAAACCAAATATATTGAAAAAAGTGACCCAAGCTGCACAAAAACTCAAAAAATAAGTGACCTGACTCCTGACATGAAATTTGGTTGTTTCCTGCTTTTCTCAGGAAAAAAGAGGAAACTTGGGCTTAGACACTAGCTCAACACAAATCATGGAGAATATTCCATATAGAAATATCCATCTTGATCCTTATCCCTAATTCCTTACGTTAGGCCTATAAGTGAACCCCCAAGGTCCATCAGCCTTTGCATACACACACACTATGTATCCACTCATTTGCTCAAGCTGTCACTTTACTAGAATTCGCCCGAATATTTCCCTTGCTCCTATTTCACCTGTTGGAGATCACAACAATGACATATGGATGGAGGATTGTGGAATATAAGAAAAAAAAATCCTCCCTCAGACGGTTGTAGGGGCCCCTTCCATTGCAACTAAAGAGGTGGTTTTTACTCCAACATCATTTAATTGAATATAAAAAGGAATTATTTATTATTTATATGACATTGTCTCTTTTGTGTTTCTTGATGAAGAATGTGTGATAAAATATTAGTTTATATTTTCTTTGACATCATTTTGTTTAGTTGTGCTTGCATGCTAGTCAGACTTTCATTTATGTTTTCTTTGCTTTTATTTTTCTTTTTGAAACTCTATTGAGGTTTGTACAACCCTTATTAGGTTCCCTTTCGCATGGGCTCATGTGAAAACACCAGAAACAATTTTTGGCAACCATATTAGGGATGTTCCGCATCATTCTCTAGTTATGTATGTCAGTTCTTTTAGCCCTTAATTGAGCTTCATGTTTACTTAGCTTCGTGCCTATTTGTTGTCTGTATGAGGCTATTATTGAAATTTCCCTCCTAAAACTCCCCCAAATTCTTTATCCAAGTCCTTTTTTATTATTTTTATTATTATTTGAGTTCACTAGTGTGGATCACACCTATCTTACCACATGAATCGATTTGAGTCACATTGTTTTCTTTGAACAATGCGACCTAATTCCAAAACTTAGTTTTTGAGTCAAGTCATACTTTTTTGTGTGTTTTATGTGAACCAAGTTGTGCATTTTTCCTTGATAAGTACGACTTGAACTTTCAAGTTGTAGGTCGCACTTGTTTTCCTATTTTGAGTGACCCAGCTTGCTCCTTTTCGTTCGTGAAGAGTGACCTACACTCTTCTTTTAGTTTTCCTCAATAGTTGTTGCAATTTTCTAGTTTTGTTTGCACAAATAGACTTGGTTTTCAGTGTTTGCTTATTTACAGTACCCTTATGTCATGTTTGCAAACCTTTATCTTGTTATAGCAATTTATTCATTCTTCCTTTTGAGCTATTTTTGTGAATAAAAAGTCCTTTATTGTCAAGTATTTGTCGGTTTCACAATTATGTTGGATTAGAATTTGAATGCATTTTCTCCCGTTTCAATAAGTTGCTAATGAAAAATCAAAATTATTTCATAATTGATTGGTTTAGTCATTTAGAGCATGTTTTGCTTTTTGGGTTGGGGCCTCTCCCTAATCTCTATGATTTTAGACTGTTTTAGTTATCTTTCCTTCACATGCATGCTTTGAATATTGAATCCTTAGTCATAACATTATTATGTTGAATTTTTTATTTTTTATTTTTAAATCAGGAAAATTTTAGCTTAGTATTAGAATATTGTCATTTCTTTTGAAAATTTAATTTATAAGCTTATAGATGTACACACCTCTAATGCACACATAAACACTCCCTAATTCAAACTATCACTTGGTTCATTTTTCCAACCCGAGCCTTAAAATAAACCCTAACATAAACACACATTAACATCAATTGAGGACAAAAATAATTTTGTAGTTAAGTTAGGACACTAGGGATATGAATCCAAATAATTCCCCCTTTTACTATCCATATAAAACATAGTTGTTATGTGGTTAGGGAGTCAAAATCCTCTAGTATTGTTAGTGATCTAGATGGGTATCAGTGGCCACCCACTTATTCCACTTGCTCAAGACATATTTTCCAGTTTGATAACTTTTTGGGTGGGAAAACTACTCCAAATGGATATCGATGGCCACCCACCTATTCCACAACCTCAAGACATTTTTTCATGTTTGTTCGTTTGTAAGGATTTGTGTCCAAAACTTTTGGGGGCATTTTGAGGTCATAAATGAATTTTTTTGGTGACGTTGTAATCCAAACCTATCAAGAGGTAGTACTAAATGGGAGAAATGTGTACTTCTCGACTAGATCTTTCCAACAATCTACCGAACTCTGTAAACGAAGATCGTATACAAAATTTATGCCCTCAAAAAGTTGACATCTCAAATAACCACCCCAGTGCCCACAAACATTTTTAGGGATCATCGCCTAGGGTTAAGTTTTTGGATGTTAGGTTTTCTCCCTCATCCTTATGATAAAAAAATCCCTTCGTCTTGATTTTGTAATAACTTGGGATGAATGAGCATAGCCGCCACGTCGCTTCTCAAAGATAAAGCTACCACCATTCTAAGTAATTTATTTTAGAGTTTGTTTTATCCTATTCACTTAATAGAATTTGAGTTTACTGTATCACTATGTTTCTTACATTATATCTATGTATGTGGTTCTATATATGCTCATTCATTTCATTCTCACATAAATATGGATCAATGAGACGTGGTTTAAAACCAATCTGTGGGGTCAGACTCTCCCTTAGAAGGGTAAACATCAAGACTGGAAATGGAGGGTTGGGTGGTGCACCATCCCCGCTCAGTACTACATATCATCTAGATAACTGTCTTCAGACTGAAGATGTGGAATACTCATCCTGATGTGTCTGTGAATGAGGTAGCCTGGAATCCCTTCTTTTAGGTATCTTACACAGAGCTCATCCCCTTCAGTGGGGGGATACCTAGGATAGAGGGAGATGGTTGCGGTTATATCTTTGTAACTCTCCTTTAGATCTTCACTCATTGGGTCTGGATAGGATTGATGCCCTTATTTTGATCAAATGATGGGAGGACCCGACTCACTTTCCTACTTATTTTTGTATAATGGGGAGGTGATGACCACAAAGAGGAAGATTATATTTGGTGCTTTCTCTATTTGATTGTGCAGACATATCTTAGGTGAGCGAGTCTTCTTTATTTCTAGGGTTTCCCTTTTCAATATTTCCTTTTATTTTTCAGATCGCTTGTCGCACACTCGATTGCACTTTCTTTTTTATTTGGTTTTTTTCATATGAGCTTAACCTATCACAAACTCTCTTTTTTTAGCTATGTTTTACCTAGGAATATGTAGTTATAGATCCCCCAAGGTCCTCTCAAATAATTATGGGCCACCCCCTGAGTATGATTCCTTATACCACATGATCATTTCTCGTCGTCGAAGCACAGTTCAATACACTATACAACAATCAGAGCACTTCTCATTGTCTTATAATTTTTACTCCTCAAATTCAAGATCACCCACACATCCACACACTAGCAGCACCATGGTTTCCATTATTCCCATGTCAGGTGATAGAGACCTAAACCTTTTTATGAGGAAATCATCAGAGTTGGATCCTCCAACGGAAACCCTCCATCAGGAAGGGGGTCCATTGGAAGACACCCTCTATTGGGACATGGAACCATTAGTAGAAATATTCTATAAGGAAGGGGACCCATTGGAGAAAACCCTCCATTAGGATGACGACCTATCAGTAGTGACACCACTGCTCCAAACATGACCAACATTGTTGTTGGTCTATCTGCATCATCTACTACTATGAGCCTATCATTTATGGCTAGCCTCAACCTCCCTGATTTGGTGAGGCTGACCAATGATCCGATCTTCCATGATCCAAACTGCCACCCCATTCCTACCAAACTCCCATTGGAAATCCCAAAGTTTAAAGGGAAGGACAGGGAAGAACCCCAAAACCACATCAAGTTGTTTCACGTATGGTGCTCTTCCAATAGCATTGTAGATGATTCTATCAGGTTGTGTCTATTTTAGAGGACCTTAACTAGCTTCCACTCAGTAGTACATCAACCAACCCGAGGAGACACATCCAAACTTTGTGTCATTGGCCTCCACATTTTTACAGTTCTTATAGTTACCTGTCTGATATGATAACATTGTAGAAAAAAAAATTCTTGTCGACAAAACTCCTCCACACACATCATAGACCACATTTATGAGTGGAATTTGTGTCAGAATTTGTGTAAGATCAAAATTGATGATAAGATATTTTTATATTATTTTTTTTAATTCCTCCTTCTCTCCATCGCTAAGGATGTACCTTATAAATAACCACAAACTGAGGAAGAAGCTATCCTTAAGGCCAAGCAGTTTGACTTGATTTATGCACATTTTGGTTATTTGTACACAATCATCCCTGATGCCCCTCGCAGAGACACCACTCGAAAAGACCCACTGTGGGAATCCCATCCAAACTCCTATGCATCTTATCCTCCCATAGCAAGTGATTACGTGTACAAAAATGCTCCCAACATTGTGCGTCCTCATCAGCGCCCTATTTTTGCTTCGGGCTATGACCCCGATTTATCAAGCGCTTCATCGCATATAGGAACGAGTACCTCCTATTCGTCTCATGCCTCAACCCTCCATATTCTTGGGCCCATGTGAAGTGGCACCATTTGTGGCATTGATTCTACCGGTTTTGTGGAACCTGACCATGAACCCATACTATCATTTTCCTTACCCTTCGCTAGCTTCTCCAGTTCAACCACATCCCACTATTCCCCCATTTCCTCACAAGCAAGTATACCCCCAACATAACATGCATTCCCAACCTACTCCCAATAAAAAAATGCATCCAAAGAATAAGAATAGGGGAAAGAACAAAGGGAAAAACAATGACATGGACGTGGGTCTCAACCCACTAACTCACCTGATAACACTTGAGAAAACCCTACAAATCATGACCCTAATAAACCACCTAAGCAGGCTAAAAATGCTCGATTACAAGCAAATCATTTGTTTTCTTTCTGCGGTGTATATGGTCATTATACCCATCATTGTCCTCACTTGGATAAGGAACACCAGTTGTAGAATGAGGATAACCAATGAGAAGTGATTGACTCCCTATAGGGGAAAGTACACTTACCTGCACCTAATCCCACTCAAACAAAACCAATGGTATTTTGAAACTCCTTCCCTCTACAAGAGGTAGTCACGATACAACCTTTAGTGCCTTATACACCCCAACTAGATTCATCAAGTCAACCTCCTAACTCTGGGATCCAACACCTACTTATGTTATCAACCATCGTGAACCTTCAAATGTGATGTAAGAAATACATTTCAACCATCAAAACCTCTACTACTGATAAAGGGAAAGACTCCACTCAAATCGATGAACCCTTGCACCTACCTCGACCTCCTACTGATGGGATTCCAAAATTTCGTAAATTTCCTTTGTGTCTCATTGAAAATAATCCCATTCCTCGAGCTACTCTCAATTATAGCTTATGAACGACTTGATGTAGTCTCCTACTACCATGTCTACATTGGAAGTTCTTAGGAATTGTCTTGCGCAATGCAAATCCTATTATCATCTCACGATGCAATTGACCCTTTCAATTCATGTTTAATGGCATTCGATTTGGATCAAGCGAATCTCAAAATTCTCTTGTTAGTATCCTTCTAAATCACAATGATTGTTAGAAATTTGGTGGTTCATCAGTGCATCGTGATTGAGACGCCTCTACTTGCATCATGTCAACTCATGTTTTGTAGAATCTTAGATCCCCCCATCTTGCTTAGTCCCTCATGATGTTGGCACCTACAATGGCCGAGCAACTCAACCTCAAGGTGTTCTTTAAAATGTCCTTGGAGAGTTAGCTATCAAAACAATGTTAATCGATATTGAGGTTTTGAATGACCAAACTTATTACAACCTCCTCCTTTGGTGTAGCTACATGTGTGCTATGAAAGCAGTTTCCTCATATGTATTTAGGCTTATGATGTTCCCCCATAAAGGAAAGATCATAAAAAAATATCAATCGACCTATTATAACTTCAAGGATTTGAATTTTTCGAAAAATGTCCTGCCCATGGTTGACAGTAGTTTCGGGGTCGTATCCATTCCAAATTTTATAAGTGTTGGTCCCGGTATCTTTCATGATGCCCTTATGATCGAAACCTTTCAACATCTACTTCCTCCAAATCCAAAAGCATAAATATCAGAGTTGTACACTATATCCTCTGGTAAATCCTTGACCTAACCTAAACCTCAAACTATCCCCTCTCCTATTCAATTACCTCGAAACCAATGGGGATCCATGCCTTTTCAAAAAATCTCGTTCTTATTTCCATCATTTGAAATTGTGAGTATGCATGTGATGGTCGCTCTTAATCTCTCGGGTTTGATGTTAGGCCTACCCTTTTAGTACCTTAACCCTTTTCCACCTCCAATGCCACAGGTTGTCTTAACACCTGTGTAGCTAATTGGCACTACCAACCATCCCTCTCCAACAATCCCTAAGGTAGAACCACCCACAACCCCTCCTCTTCCCAAGAAAAATGATGGGCAAAAAAAATGAACGTTATGACTCCAACGAATTCGAGTAAATTTATGAACCCTTCCCCCACTACCACAACTTGAGCATGTCCTCCTTATGCTTTGTGCGGTGTTTCAAGTCACACTACCTAGAATTGTTATATATTATCGATTTTGCACACTCATCTGTAGATGTTAGATAATGAACCCAACAAAAATATGTCAGCGGTCCATTTACCTAACACCCCCAAAATTCATAATAAGTCATTGCACACTAATTATCCTTGTGTAGTATGTGGCATGCATGGTCATTAATCACAACATTTCCTTGATCTGCTTGAGTATCGATCGTCCTCGTCGACTTTCAGTAGAGTCCCAAGTCACCACCACTAAATAATCTCACCCTCGAGTGGCTTCTTCAAGTAGGACAAACACAATTTTCTTCATCTCATATTTTGATGAACCCTCTACATCATCCATGATGTTTGGGTCATATCAACAGACTTGGTTCCCTCAGACCTCTCTAGTTGATCCTTTTGAACCAATGAGGAAATATCATGTCCCAATCATGGTTGTAGACCCCTAAACTTGCCTCCTCCCCATCATTGTCCTCATCATTATTCAAACCAATGACATAGGCGAAATCCCTCGTAATCGCCTCAATAAATTTGCATGCCACCATGTTTATCCACCTCATGGTACACCCCCTTTCCAGTAGCTAATTGATTCTTTGTCAGTACCTATGTAGGAGAGCATACGCACTCCATTAACACTATTTGGATATGGGGCATAATCAATTATATTGACCCTAGGATAGGGGCCATGCTTAATCATTTTGATCCTACCCCATCACATCTATCTCAGTAATTTCAATGAGCCCATAGCTCAACCCAACACATATGTGATACATAATCACAAATGCTATTCCCACAACATGGGGGAAAACCATTAACCTTTCTTACTCACATGCATGATCACATCCACTTCCTGAGATCAAAATCTACTTGTATACTTGGTTTGGTTTCCAGAAGCACGTTTACGCTTGGGTATTGTTTATATGAGTATAGATCCAGTTCATGATGGGAATCATTACTTCCAGATGACAACCATCCCTACAGATATAATGCTTCAAACTGGCATTTAGGTAATCACCCCTATAGTCTATCGTATGCATTAAACCTTGTTCAACCCCTTTTACACTTGTAGGACCCCCATCTTTCCAGGTAAGTGGCCAAGATTGACCATTATTGCACTCTCCTTTACTCGACATTAGATCTTTCCCTACATGAGTGATTTTTTATTACCCTTTGCATTTGGCACCCATGATCTTGAATTTATCATCAAATTTGGAGTCCATTTAGTCTGTGATCTTACAAAATCATGCATATTACTCTATTATCATCACCCATTGACTTACCTATGGACTCCCAAATTTATGGTTAGAGAGACATTATGATGTTCCACATTGCATACTCACAATCCCATTGCTTCATCCATGCTGCAAAATGTCACATTATTTTGTCACCATTCATCATCCCATAATGTTACCTCTAGTGTCCTACCCCACCATCAAAACTTTCATATGCTATCATCCAACCACTTAAATCATTCGATTAATTCATTGGAAAATCACCTTCTTAGCTTTCATTTGATCTCGCTAAAGTGATCTCCCAACTCGGCAACCATTATTTTAAGGAGCTTTTAAGAACACCCTTTTTCCAGATGTCCATGCATCTGATAAGCTACAATTGTAAAGTATTACTCCATAATGTCTCTTCAGTCCCCATCCATTGGAGAAACCATTCAACAAACGGTGCTCCTCAGCACCCCTACATATCACATATCGTCTCTTTTTACAACAAAATCCCTAGTCACTGTTTTCAAGAGTATTTTGTGATGAGTCGCCCTTTGATTCATATGAAATCATGTTCTCCTAAAGTCAAGTATCAGTACCCCCACCGCTCTCTAACCACCCCCCCCCCATTGTAGTTATAATCATTGTTATCTCAATTTGTGTTCCTCCTCAGGTTCCATTTCATATATGGTTGCAGGTGAGATGTGCCTTCATACTCTAAACAAAGTAAGGTTGAGTCTGTATTACTCATTGACCCTCGTATCCCCCAACAATTTCTTAATCACTTGTTCAGTTACTTTTAGTTCTTGGTTGTATCCTCATGCTCCTGTTAAGGAAACACTATTTTCTTTATAGTTATAGATATCCCTGTGTCGACATCAACACATCTATTCCCGAGGACAAACCTAGAGGCACCATGTTCCTTGGCCTCATAACCACCATTTATGAGCCCCTTGGACCAATTGACGGGACACCTCATTACCCCTTTGATTGGTTGTTCCTCAAATTATCACATCGATGAGATTCGTACAAGTTGATATTTCCCTCATTATTTGGTTGAAGACCCCAAATATCCCTTGACTCTAGTAATTTGGTAAGTGTATGTGGAAACACCTCAACATTATTTGTACGAAGATATTCGGGCTACGTTGGCGATAGTGCTTATAATCCCTTTAGTTGCATGCTTCATATGGTATCTATTTTGGATGCAATTCCTTAGACTTGTTAGATTCAGACTCTCAGTTGTTTGAGTCACTACAGATATTATACCCCTTTAGATCCAATAGTGCATCGGTTATGTTGATTCAAAATCCCATGGGGATTCCATCGTTCCCATATCATTTTTACAGATCAGCCATTATTGGACTATGATTATATTTCATTTTTTAGTACATCTTGGACACTTATGATGTACACAATAGTTATCCATGTGTCGATCGGGTCCCTTTTGGAATTAGATCCACTTTTTATTTTCTAGACAATGATAATGCTCGCCTAAAATATATTTGTGCTTATACGCACCTCATCCATGTTGAGTATTGTATTTGTCGAAAAGGCTCCCTATAGTCCCATCCAAGGGTGAGCTACCTCCGATGCAATCTCCATCCTCTATTCCACAATAACACTTATCTCCTAGAAAAATAATGTTTTATGATGTATGTCAACCATATGATGAGATCCTGACCTCACACATTAGGGGCAATTTGTTAACAGCCAAAATTTATCCACTAGACATGTCATCAACCCAGTTTCTCACATACACCGTCATGCCACTTCATTTCCACTCCATTCCACTCTTTGGACCTTGACAAAACTTTCCAAATGCCAAAAATCAAAGCAAAAAATATAAAAGGGACCCTTTAAACTCAAGTAAAAGATTTCCCTAGGGAATGAGTGACACAAATCGCACCAAATCACTCAAAAAGAGCATCCTAAGTCGCACAAAAACTCAAAGAATCAACTTGGCTCTGGCATGAAATTTGGTTGTTTCCTATTTTTCTTAGAAACAAAGAGGAAACTTCGGCCCAGAATCTAGCTTGTTACAAACCATGGAGAGGATACCGAATGGAAAATGTCATCTTGATCCTTATCCCCAAATCCTTACGGAAATCCTATAAATGAATTTTCAAGGTCCATAATTCATTACACATGCATACACTATATATCCACTTGAATCATATGATCAATTCATTAGACACTTACCTCTTTTCCTATAATTTTATCTTTTTGAGGCGATCTCCCACCTCAGAAATCATTATACAAAGGTTGTTTTAATCACACCCTTTTTCCATATTTCCACGTACGTAGGAAGCTACGATTATAAAGTGTTACTTCATAGTGTCTATTTGGTGTCTATGCATTAAAGAAACCATTCAACAAATGGTGCTCCTTAGCACCCCTAGATATCACATATTGTCTCTTTTTATGGAAGCATCCCTAGTCAACTTTGTTTAGAGTATTCTATGATGATTCAACCTTTGATTCAGATTGAAATCATGTTCTCCCCAAGTTAAGTATCAATATCACCCTTGCCCCCCCTCCCTCTTTGATTTCCCCACATTGCAATTATAATATTGGTATTCCAATTTGTGTTCCTCCTCGAGGTCTATTTCACATGTGTTGTGAGGTCATCCATACCTTCATACTCTGAACAAAGTAAGTTTGAGTCCATTTACTCATTTTACCCTTTGTACCCCCACAAAATTATTAGTCACTTGAACAATTCCTTTCAGCTCTTGGTTGTATCTCTCGCGCTCTCGTCAAGGAAACAGTATTGCCTTGACAAGAACAGGTGTCCCTCTATCATCATCATCACATCTATTTCAGAGGATAGACCTAGAGGAACCATGTACCTTAGTGTCATAACCACCATTGATGAGCCCCTTGGACCAACTGAGGGGAAATTTCAATGCCCCTTGGATTGGTTGTTTCTCGCGTTATTGACAACAACTAAATTATCACCCTGATAGGATTCACATAGTTTAATGGTTCTCTCATTATTTGGTCGAAGACCCTGAATATCCCTTGAATCTAGTCGTTTGGTGAGACTATGTTGAAACACCACAACATTATGTTTCCGAAGATATTCGGGCTGTATTGGAGATAGTGTTTGAATCCCTTCAGTTATATGCTTCCTATGGAATCCAATTCAGATGCAGTTCCTTAGACTTGTTGGATTCATACTCTCGGGTTTTTTAGTCACTACAAATGTTAGACCCCTTCAGATCTAACAGTGCATCAATTATGGTGATTCAACATTCCATGGGGATTCCATTGTTCCAATATTAGTTCTTCGGATCAGCCATGGTTGGACCATGATTATATTCAAGATTTGAGTCCATATTACATAATTATGATACACATCAGTTATCCATGGATCTAAATCAAGTCCCCTTTGGGCCTAGATCCACTTTTTTTAGACATTGATACGAGCATGGGAAGCCCCCTTTCATCCATGTATTTGAGATTATATGCACCTCATATATGTTGAGTAATGTATTTGCATGTAAGTGCCGTGATAGCCCCATCGAAGGGAGAGTTGCCTTTGATACAGTCTCCATCATTTATGTTACATTCACTCTTATCTCCTAGAAAAAGAATATTTTATATTATTTGTTGACCATACACTGAGCTCCTAACCTCGAACATTAGTGGGCAATTTTTAATACCCAAATTTTTTCCACTGGCCATGTCATCATCCCAGTCACTCACATATACCATCAAACTAATTTGTTTCCACTTCATTCCACCCTTTGGACCTTGAAATAATTTTGAAAAATCCACTAATCATATTAAAAAAAAAGTGGCACTTTAAACATAGGTCATGCATTTCCCTGGGGAATGAGCGACCCCAGTGGCACCAAATATCTTGAAAAGAGCAACACAAGTCAAACAAAAACTCAAAAAGAAGTGAGTTGACTCTCGGCATGAAGTTTGGCTATTTTCTGGTTTTCTCATGCAAAAAGAGTATTTTTTCAGGAAAATATTCAGTTAGAACCTAGCTTCATAAAGAAGACAATTGCAAAACAAGAATATGAGAACTGGAATGAGGATGAAGAAATTGTATCATATCTTCCATAACTTTCTCAAGTTGTTCAGTCCATCCTCTTTTAGCTATGAAAGCAATTACAATGATTCAACTGGTGAAGGTGCCAACATTGTAGAGGAATCACTAAGTTCGCATTCTTCTCTATAAATAAATCTATGTTGTTCTGTTTGGAAGATAGGGAAAGCTTTCCTTGAACTTTCTGTAGAAAACACATCCTTTTCACTATTAAAAGAACAAAATGTACATACATGGAATTTTATATATAAAAAAGCAATGGCACGACTCAAATGGTGAAGGCACTAACATTGTAGAGAATCACAAAAATTCTCCATTCATGTCTCTAATGAGCCTCTGTTGTGTTTGGAAGAATGAACATTCTTAACCTTAATTTTTTGTACAAAAAACGCTTCCTTTTCACCATTAATTTAAACAATATGTACATACATGGAATTTTTTATAACAGAAAGGGTTACAATGATAGACAAGACAAACATGAGTTGAATGAAATAATAATCGTTCCAATCTTTGATAGTTCTTTGTACCATTATAACCGTAATTATGGACAAGCTCGACCTAAACTTTGAATCTGATTTTATATCACTTTGGATGGTTGTGATTTCCATTGTCATTACAACCTTCAACTAGACCAGAGCTTTGGTGTTTATGTTTATCCATTTAATATTACTCATTTATTCATTGTCAAAAATATAAAATAAGAATAATAGACCATGGGAGTGTGGTCAATTGGTTCCTTTAGTGTGATGACTGGGCTTATGATAACAATAACAACTAGGTTCAAAGTCCTAAGTGGGTACATTTGAGGCAAGGTGTTTTTCTAGGTGTGTACCAGATGATTTTGGCAGCTTACCCTCATGGCACAAAATATTAGTCAAAAGGGAAACTATGAGTTTCTAGAAGTAGCATTTCCCCCCAAAGATATAAGAATTAAGTGAGCCATGTATTTTTTATTAAAAAAACATCCATCGTACAATATTTGTGATACCAAACCTCGATAAGCAATTAACTAAATCGAAGAAATGGGGGAAAAGTATTTTTTTTATAATTCCAAACCCCAAGTCACCCATTTGAACTAGTAAATATAAACATATCCATCCCCTCACATGGAAAACCCTCGCATTAAGAAAAAATAAAAATAAAAATGCACATGATTGAATGAGAAACCCTAAAATCGCTTGAATAAAGAAGAGATGGAAATTATTTTTAGACTAGCCTAAATGTGGAACAATCAACACCAAATTTCTTTTTAGCTTCGGACTTTTTTATCATGGTCATTGTATTATGAAATCCAATGTGTCTTGATCCCATAATGTCCAACCCGCATGCCTCAAGTTCTTTGTGACTGCATATTCCTCCAACAACGGGGAACCCACTTTGCATCTGAATGCTTAGACCAGGGGATGGAAAACTCTCATCTAGTTTGACATTAGCGTTGACAGTTTTAGCTCTCCTAGCGTTATACTAATAAACTAATATTATATATATTATATTAATATATGTATATATTAAAATATATTAGATATATATTATATATTACATATAAGCCTAAAGTATTATCATACCAACATTATCTGTATGTGTATAATATCCCTCAATAACAATCAACTCTGCACAATGTAAATTAATTAATGCATTTCAGTGTACATAATAAGTTGAATATAATTTTACCAATATTATTTTAACCAATTAAAATGTTACCAAATAGTGTGATATATGTAATTAACACGTATATTATATTTATAGTAATGTTTGCAGATTTCACTTATATCTAGACTATGTAGACCCATTGTCAGTTTTTTTTTACAATAGATTAATAAATGGTGTGATATTGGAACCCATGTATAGAGCTATATCTATACAATAAAAACTAATGTATATTAATATCTAAATTATAAAATCCTACTTTGTAGGAGTATTTAGTTGTTTTTTTAGTCAATAGGGGTATTTAGTCTTTTTTTTAGTCAATAAGGGAATTTTGTCATTTTTTAGTCATGTGTTATTATGCGACTAAGTATTTTGTATCTAATGACCAAAATATTCATTTTATTTAGTCATTTTTATCTATGTTGCTCTAATTTAGTCATTTTCATCTTAAAAACAATACATAACTAACGTTTTCAGCCACACAATGATTTATCTCACTTTTTCTACTAGTGAAACCTAGGCTTGGACTTTAGCTCAACACAAATCATGGAGAGGATTTTGGATGGAAAAATCAATCTTTATCCTTATCCCAAAATCCTTGTGCTAAGCCTATAAATGAACCCCCCAGTTCCATCATCCATTACACACGTAAACACCATCTATATCCACTTGAATCATTCGATCAATTCATTGGACACTTACCTCCTCACCTATCATTTTAACTCGTTGAGCTGACCTCTCACCTCAACAAGCATTATACAAATGTGATTTTAAGCACCCCCCCTTTTTCTAGATGTTCACACATCTCAGAATCTACGATTGTGAAGTATAACTCCACAATTTTTCTTTGGTGCCCATGCATCAAAGAAACCATTTCACAAATGGTGCTCCTCAACACCCCTGTAGATCACATATCATCTCTTTTTACTGCAACATCTTTGGTAGGCTTTGTTTAGACTATTCTACAATGAGTCACCCTTTGAGTCGTACTGAAATCATGTTCTCCCCAAGTCAAGTATCAGTATACCCCCACCCTCTCTGAGTTTCCCACATTGCAGTTATAATCCTTGGTATCCCAGTTTGTGTTCCTCCTAGAGATTCATTTCACATATCATGCTAGGCTATCCATGCCTTCATAATCTGAACAAATGAAGTTTGAGTCCATTTACTCATTTTACCCTTCGTATCCCCAACAATGTGTGAGGCTCTTGACCAATTCCTTCCATATTTTGGTTGTATCCCTCATGCTCCCATCAAGAAAACATTATTGTCTTAATTGTTGCAGGTCTCCCTCTATTGACATCAACACATATATTACAGAGGATAAACCCAGAGGCACCCTTACCTTGGCCTCATAATCACCATTGATGAGACCCTTCGACCTAGTGAGGGGCTGTTAGATTTTTATCATTTAAGTAATATGATCATGGATCTTATCTGAGAGAATAACATGCACAGCAATAATCACAATAGACAAGAGACATAAAGAATTTTCCTTAGGGAAACCATAAAGTAAAAACCCCGCAAATTCCTCAAAGATAGAATGAGCACCAATGGCAGCAGTAAAACCCAAAGACAGAAAAGATGATCTCCAATAGTTGTTCTCTCTCTCACTTGTGTGAGCACTTCCTCTCTCACTCATGTGCCCCAGTTGAGTGAGTGTATGTGACAAATAGAGAGTCTCACTCTCTAGTTATACTAGTTTCCAACTTCACAATTACTTACCAGGTCCGACATCTATAGGAGAGTCTAATAACCCTAGTGCCCCTCAACTGTGGGGACTTTTCCCTCCGATCAACAAGGAGGGTTAACCTTAACTCAATTGTGGGGAATATTGCCCCAACTTACAATGGAGGGTTAACATCCATGACTTTACATGACTTTATTATATTAATGACTCTCCCGATAGGAACATCAGGGTACAATGAAATACAACTGATTCTCCCGATAGGAACATCGGGGTACAATATAAGATATACAAATCAATATATTTCAAAGTTACAAATACATCAACACTCCCTCTTAACTAGGAAGGTATTCCCTTGAACCAATTCATCAACACAAGTCTTCTTCTCTGGATCAAGTCTGGATCATCATCAATGTTAGATCATCACTGGATCATCACTAGACCATCATCAAATCTAGATCATCATAAAATATGGATCATCATCAAAGCTGGATCATCATCAAAGTTGGATCATCACTGGATCATCATCATCACTTCTTCTACTATCTCGATCAACTGGTGCTATGTCTCAATTCTTCTCATCATAGGAATTTCTACAGAGCCATCCATTTTTCATGTTGGTTGTAAGCCTATCCTCCATGTAATTCTTCATCTTCTTCAGTACTTATATCTGACTCAGTCAAAAAGGCCCGCCTAGCACTTACATCTGATCATGGGAGGAGCACATCCACCACCATGTCAGAAAGGCACACCCAGCACTCACATCCATCGGCATGGAAGGACACCATCCACCATCCGAGGAAAGACCCAGCACTTACATCCATTGCCATGATAGGACACACCATCTATCATCGAAGGAAAGGCCCAACACTTACATCTACTGGCATAGCAAGACACACCATCTACTATCTGAATAAAGGCACAACACTTATATATGACCCAGTCAGAAAGTCTCAACACTTATATCTGACCCAATCATAAAGGCTCAACACTTACATCCTCTGGCCTAGTAGGAAACACCATCTACTTTCCAATGAAAGGCTCTGCACTTACATCCACTGGCATGATAGGACACACCATCTATCATCTAAGGAAAGGCTCAGCACTTATATCTACTGGCATGGTAGGACACACCATCTACCATCCAGAGAAAGGCTCTACACTTACATCCACTGGCATGATAGGACACACCATCTATCATTCGGGGAAAGGCTCTACACTTATATTTGGCCATGGGAGGACTCGCCTACCACCATGTCAAAAGGGCTCCGCACTTATATCTGACCATGGGAGGACTCGCCTACCACCATGTCAAAAGGGCTCTGCACTTACATCTAACCCAGTTAGAAAGGCTTTGCACTTAAATCTGACCATGGGAGGACCCACCTACCACCATGTCAGAAGGGCTCCGCACTTACATCTGACCATGGGAGGACCTGCCTACCACCATGTCAGAAGGACTCTGCACTTACATCTGACCATGGGAGTACCCACCTACCACCATGTCAGAAGGGCTCACGGACTCATCACTTCCTCTTGGAAGGAACCTCGATCTGGAGAACACCAAGCTTCTCCCTAAAGTACTCAAACTTCACTCTAGCCATTTCTAGCATAGAATCACATCATGGTTGATTATGTCCAAGGATAACCTGCGAGCTTTTCCTGGACTAATTACATCCGAGGACAACCTACAGAACTGTTTACGTTTGAGCAACCTACAAGCTTTGTCGGGATTTATGCTCAGACAACTTGTCTCACCGGCTATGCTAGAACTCCCTCTTTTAACAGATCTCAATCTAGATCACATACTGGAGCTTCACTGCTCCTCTTTGCATCATACAAAAAATGCAATTCAAATCAATCAAATCAAACAATAGTTCTCAAAAGAAACATACTACCTCCCAGATAGCCAAGCAAGTGGCAACATGTTTTTCCTCGGATATTCTCAGTGCCATGCAGGACTCCTTCCTGCTAAACCAAGAGATCACACCTGATCTCATACTGAAGCAGCACCCCAAAGTGCTCTTCCTCTCAATGGCACTTCCTGCCCAATCTAAATCCGCATAACCCTCCAAGTTAATGTTCTGATTCACCTCATACTTGAGCCCATAATAAACGGTACCCTTTAGGTACCTCACTGCATGCTTTGCAACCATCAGGTGAACATGTCTCGGATCCATCAGGAATTGGCTCAATGTGTTCATAGCAAAGCAAATATCTGGTCTTGTATTCATCAGGTACATCAAGGACCCAATCATCTAACGATTCATCGTAGCATCAACCAACTCTGATGAAGCATCACTCAATAGCTTCAGGTTTTATGCCATAGGTGTGGTCATGACCTTACAGTCCATCATCACGAACCTCTTCAGGATATTTCCCTTGTCCCAAGGAAATTCCATCTGCATTCTACCACACCTCCATGCCTAGAAGGTAGTGCATCATCCCCAAGTCCTTCATCTTGAACTCGATAGCAAGTCTCTTTCTTGCAACTTTAATGTGTTCCTCTTTTATTTTAGGAACAAGTCATCGACATATAACAAGAGCATCATTGGTCTTCCGCCATCAACCTTGAAGTAAAGGTTGGAGTCCGCTTTACTCTCATTAAAGCCTAGAGTCATTAGTAAGTTGTCCATCCTGTTGTACCATGTCAAACCTCAAGATCTTATGCAGTCACTCCCTCTGAAGCGGAGCATCATTCTTCCTCTGCCTTTCGTAATCTATGGATGAAAACATTCTATACTGGAGTGACAAGTAGATTCCTCTGGTACTAATATTCTATGTATCCATCTAGGGTCACTGGATACCAAGATCCTCTATCTTTAACCTTTTCAAAATTTATTCTCGCACCCATCTGTGAGATTGTCATCCTCTATAGGCTTTCATCTTCAACCTTTAGAAAAAGTTAATATCTTCATCAATCTAGGTGATCTTCAAGCTCCTCATGTATGTGTTATCCCATGGGTGCCTTCTGAGCTCATACAAGGCCTTCTTTAATTTGCACACATGAGTCTTCATGTCATGTGTCTTAACTTCCAGTGGATGCAAATGTCTCTTCCTAGTCTATTCCTTCTTTCTATGAGAAGCATCGTGCTATGAATCTTGCCTTGTATCCCACGGACTTCCCTTCAAGTCTCGATATCGCATCTTAGACATCATTCTTCTTGAGCTGGTACTCTCCTTCCCTTTCTTCTTGGATACTTCTTCATAGCTGGAAGGCTCTACATCAATGATGTCACTCAATAGTGTCACATAAATGCATTGTGTCTCAGACCTCTTGAAGTATCTTCATACTATTCTTCATTTTGGATTATTTATCGAACTGTCATCACTTGTTCTTCGGAATAAGTCTCATCCTTCTTTTCTTTTAGGTGATTGTACGCCACCTTTCCTACAAGTCAAATGCATTAGTTGTATGGTTAGAAACATTTCATAAGGAATAATCATAATGGAAAATTCTTATGCATAAAGATATAATCATGCAACTATTTTAGTCAATACAGCATTCATTCATATCTCACAGAAACTTTCTAGATGCCTTCCATCTCTACCATGACATCATTGAGATTGTGCACTAATCCAATATGTCAGCAAATAGGTTTCATTCTAGATAAGTAGAAATGGAGAGTTGTATAGCACCATGAGCTACTTACCCATCACATGCATATAAGTAGTATACCATAATTAATGCAAACATTATATCATGCATAATACATCAACTGAATATAAACAAATGCATAACAAAACAATATCATGAAATGACAATTGAATACTTATCTTTATTTGTTTCGTGGGTAGACTCCTTCTTTCAGCTTCATCATCTTCTTCATTCATAACAACATCATTTCTTATCCAAATGCTCAAGATGGATAAGAGGCTCTTCAAGAATTGAGTTCTTCATATTCCTCATCGCTTGAGGGATCTCCTTTGAATCGTGAGTGCTTGATCTTCAGTTGCTCCCATCTTCTCTTCTCTTATTATGGATCAGGATTCATCGTGTGTGTGCTCTTCCCAGAGTCTACTAAAAGTAATCACTTCCTTGTGGCACACATTCCTCGAATGAATGAATCCCATGATCCTGGGAGGCCATTCAAGGTGGTTATCACAACTTCTGCATTCTCCACTTCTTCTTCTACTGCTTCAAGTTGTTCTTTGATTTTAGAGACCCTTGTAAAGTATGACTGTATGGTCTCTGCATTCTGGATCTTCACATTCTTCAACTATTTTCTCAAAGTCATCTTCTGATTTATATTTTTCCCTTCAAATAGCTTGGTCAAGGAATCAAACATCTCTTTAGGTGTCTTTAGGGAAGACACCTGTGGTATAATGTGATCCTTGATTGAATCAACAATGATCTTTTTGGCCTTAACCAAGTTCTTCTTGTGTAAGGATTTAGCCTCATCTCCCTCTGGAACTGGAACCTCTCCACTTAAGTAGGTGTCCAATTCATTTTCTTCAAGAACTAGTGAAATCCTATACTTCCATGCTTGGAATCTTTCAGCTTTACCAAGCTTTTCATCAAGCTGGTGTGATTAGTCATCTTGAAATGAGAACCTCAACTGTAAATAGAAAAAGATTAGATATTACCAATTTGAGGTGTCCATCCTGGTTCTGAATCTGGATGATCTAGGGTTTGTCAGAGAAACCCTAATTATAAAAACTTGGAATCTCAAACTTCTGATTGGATAGAAGGATGGGCCTCTTCAAGGCAAGCTTTCCAATGAACTCCTTCTCTGAAAATAGTAGAGGGAAACTCTCGAAACGGCAAGCCCTAGTTTTCCAAATTCTTCTGCATATATTCTTGACATTGTTTATGCGGTATCTCCGCACGTATTGCTCCTCTGTGTCTGAAATTTCATACTTGTGATATTTTTCCCAAGGTGACTTATTTCAGGACTGTTCAGTATAGCAAACTTGTATGGACTTCCACATGTCACTATTTCACCTTCGATGTCTGAAACTTTTACCAAAGCAAGTACATTCCGTTCCCTATCTGGAACATCTTCAAAATTTTCATTTGGACCTTCGTAGCCTGAGATATAGCAATTCTCCCTAGGTGTCATGTTTAGGGATCAATCCTGGACGAGGCTGGAACCCTAATTTGGAGGAATCATATATCCCAGAATATAGTGAATCTAAGTTTGAAATTTTTACACAGGGTACATCAAGATTCTATATTCAACCTATGAATATTTCAGCCCCATACACTTCTTCAATCCCGAGATATAGAAAATTTGCCAAAACTACCCGTTTTTGTATTTTAGGGTTTTTTCAGGCCCGGAGTCAAACTAGGGTTTGACTTTCGTGTAGTTTTACTCAACCAAAAAATTAGACCTTGGTCTCTAAACTTTGATTTTGATGAGGAGATAAATCCTATGCTATGCTCACCCAAAAATTCCTCTTTTGTAAAAATCCCTAATTTCCCGCATCAAAAACTGAAAATGCTCGGAATCAAATTCTGCTTCGACAGAAAGATGTGCCCTTCAATGGAGATTTATCCTAGCCTCCTTTTGTTGATTTATTGCCCAAAAAGTAAGAATCCCTATCTTTTGAAGCTGCACAGTGTCTTATTCTCAGGTTAGCTCTGATACCATGTTAGAATTTTATCATTTAAGCAATATGATCTTAGGATCTTATTTGAGATAATAACATGCACATCAATAATCACTAGAGATAAGAGACACAAATAATTTTCCTCAGGGAAACCATAAAGGAGAAAACCCCGCAAATTCCTCAGAGATAGAATGAGCACCAGTGACAGCAGTAAAACCCAATGACAAAAAAGATGATCTCCAACAGTTGTTCTCTCTCTCACTTGTGTGAGCACTTCCTCTTTCACTCATGCGCCCTATTTAAGTGAGTGTATGTGACAAATAGAGAGTCTCACTCTCTATTTATACTAGTTTTTGACTTGACAATTACTTACCAGGGTTGACATCTCTAGGAGAGTGTAATAACCCTAGTTCCCCTCAACTGTGGGGACCTTGCCCTCCGATCAACAAGGAGGATTAACCTTAAATCAATTGTGGGGACTATTGCCCTGACTTACAATGCAGGGTTAAACTCAATGACTTTACATGACTTTATTATATTAATGACTCTCCTGATAGGAACATTGGGGTACAATGAAATACCACTGATTCTCCCGATAGGAACATCGGGGTACAATATAAGATATACAAGTGAATACATTCCGAAGTTACAAATACATCAACAAGGGAAACCTAAATGCCCCCTTGATTTGTTCTTGCGAAGTTACAAATACATCAACAAGGGAAACCTCAATGCCCCCTAGATTTGTTCTTTCTCACATGCTTGACGTCAACTAAATTATCACACTATTGGGATTCGTATAGGTTGATGATTCTCTCATTATTTTGTTAAAGACCCTAAATATTCCCTAAATCTATTCATTTTCTAGGTCTATGTGGAAACACCTCAACATCATGTTCCTAGAGATATCTAAGTTATGTTGTTGACAATGTTTAGAAGCTCTTCAATTGTATGCTTCATATGGTATCCAGTTTAGATGCAATTCATTGGACTCGTTAGGTTCAAACTCTTAGTTGTTTGAGTCACTACAAATGGTGGACCCCCTTTAAATCTAGAAGTACATCAATTAGGGTGATTGAGCATTCCATGGGGATGTTATTGTTCCAATATGAGTTCTTTATATCAACCATGGTTGGACCATAATTATATCCTAGATTTGAGTCCATCTTGGACACTTATGATGTACACAGCAGCTATCCATGTATTGATCAGGTCCCCTTTGGGCCTAGATCCACCTTCTTTTACAAATTGATACAAGCATGGGAATACCCAACTCATCCATATATTTGATCTATATTCACCTCGTCCATGTTGAGTACTGTATTTTTAGGTAAGAGACCTTGTAGTTATGTCAAACGGTAGGCTACCTCTGACATAGTCTCCATCCTCTACACAACAATCACATTTATATCTTAGGAAAAAGAATATTTTATGATGTATATCAACCATACGATGAGCTCCTGACCTCACACATCAGGGGAAAATCTGTTAACACTTAAAATTTGTCCACTAGCCATGCCATCATCCCAATCATTCACACACACCATCATGCCACTTCATTTCCACTCCATTCTACTCTTTGGACCTTGACAGGACTTTGCAAATGTCAAAAATTAATGCAAACATAAAAGAGGGACAATTTAAACTCAGGTCACATGTTTCCCTAGGGAATGAGCGACCTGGGTCACACTAAATCTCTCAAAAAGAGAAACCCAAGTCACACAAAAACTCAAAAAAGAAGCAACCTGGCCCTTGGCATGAAATTTGGTTGTTTCCTGCTTTTCTAAGGCAAAAGAGGAATCATGGGCTCTGACTTCAGTTTGGCACAAATCATGGAGAGGATCCTGATGAAAAAATCCAGGCTAATACATATTTCCAAAGCCTTGTGTGGAGCCTATAAATGAACCCCCAATTTCCACCATCCATTACACATGCATACACTCTATATCCCCTCATATGCTCAATTTATCACTCTACCAAATTTCTGCCTGAATCTGGAGCTGGACTTTTCCTTGCTTCTATTTTAGCTAACAGATATCACAACTGTGACATGTGGCTGGAGGATCTTGGACTGTAAAGATACCAAGCGAACCCTCCCTTAGACAGCTGTAGGGGACCCTTCCACCACAATTAAAGAGGTGTTTTTTACTCCTACATTATTTAATTGATTATTAAAAGGCATTCTTTATTCTTTATATGACATTGTCTCTTGTGTGTTTCTTGATAAAGGATGCATGGAAAGTATTAGTTTAGATTTTCTTTGATATCATTTAGTTTAGTTTTGCTTGCATGCTAGTTAGATTTTCATTTATGTTTTCATTGTATTTGATTTTCTTTCCAAAATTGTACTAAGTTTTGCACAACCCTCGATAGGTGTCTTTTGGCACGGACTGGTGTGGAAACACCAGCAACACAAAACTTTCCACTTGGGTTGTGTTTTTTTAGATATATGGTTGTCTTGTTTGTATATCCCATTCTATATGGTTTGATTTCCCAAATACATGTTGGTTGGGAGGAGTAACATCATTTACTATTGTTGTCCTAGGTATGTTGAGTGAGTTTGACTATGTTGCAAATGACCTTTTAAGTTTTAACATCTTCCATGAATAATTTATTATCTAGACTATGTGCAGGTGTGCAATTTGTTTCCTAATGAAGTTGAGCATGGGATCATTGGTGGTGATGGGAGCCAATCCAGAAAATTTAGTCGCTATTCTGAAATTGATTTACAATGGATAAGGTCAATTCATACTCTCAAATATGTAAATGGAAAATACATGGAAAAGGGGTAAGCTAATCACTCAAAGAGTCAATGAAATGTCATGAAAAGGGCCTTGACATAATAAATGGACAATACCAATTAAACAACAACAATAATAATAAATGTAATTTACTGGAAATGCTTTAGTGGCTTCACTTGTTGTTTCATTTTATTTAATTTTTTTATTGTACATATGTAGCTTAGGTCAAGAGTAGGATAGTTTAGTGTTTAGTATGTTTTATAGTGGGTTTAATAGTTATTTTGTCTTAATTTGTTTCTTTAACAAATGCATTACCTTTTTTTATTTTGCACTTATATAAAACAATTATGAGGTCGTACATTAATCTCAAGCCAAAGATGAGCCATGGTCAATATATATTCAGGGAAGCTCATTTTAATTTCCTTTCTTTGCTATTTTTCATAATTACTTTAGTCAACATTTCTTTTTAAATTACATCTTTAGTTTATGATTATTCCAACTTAATTATGAAATGTTTTCAGTTTTCTAAAATCATAAAGTGAAGATATTTCAAAGAATCAAGATTAGAAGAAAATGATCCATAAATTGTTATTCTTTTAACACAAATTTCATTGAATGTGTCTCTCTCTCATTAGTTCAAGATTTATTTTTATCCTTTTATCATTTTTTATATTATTTCCTTTTAAATAAAAAGTCAAAATTTATTCAACATCTCACTTGTGGATAAAAGCACTTTTTTCTATCACAATCTTAATCTAAANATATATATCTATCTTTGTTTTTTCATTTTCGCTCACTTTTGATCATTTTGGCAAACTTGCCAAGTTTTATCCTATTCATCGTTATGTCAGAGTCTAACCAAGTTTGGGAGTTTTGTCATCATTTTCCATGCATATCATCATGTCATGATTTTTACATCATTGCATTCATTTCATCTCATGGATCGTGATCATATTTTGTTTCCAAATTTTGTGTCCTTTTGATCATCTCGGCGGTAAGTCGAAGTTTAAACAAGTATGAGTCTTTTTTCTTATCAACTAAATTTTGTCAATTTTGTTTCCATTAGCCATGAGAATTTGATTCTTCCTTTTCTATTTGACTTACAATATATTTGTATACACACTTTTTTTGTTGAGATTTTGATATATGCGTGGCTTATCTTAGGTTAATTTGTATATATGTTTAATTCATTTCAATTAGTAATTTTTTTGTTATTTTCATTACTTTTTGGTTTTCTTTTCAATGCTTTCAAGTTTGCTAGTCATTATGAGTTATTCATTGTAAATATACCATTTGCAACTTTTCTGTTTGTTTTTTGGAAAAATAAAAGAGTTTGTGATCCTCGACATTTTTTGGTAGCACATAGGTTATCTTTCTATACCTATATTTAACATAATCCTTGCACATAATTATTTGTGTGAAGCCTCATGACTTGCAAGTTAAGTTTCTATTTGTATAAAACTCCTTTGTTTACATGAATTTATCTGTATAGCACTAGCACACTTTTTTTTTAGTTCAAGTTTCTTACTCTTGTCTCCTTTTGTGTCCCATCCACCCCACATTAAAAGTTTATTCCTTGAGTGGTTGATGGAAGGAAGGCCTTAAACTAATACTTGTAAGTGAGTAAATACCAAACAAATCCAAATCACTCTTGTCTCGCCCCACATCCCTAAGCACCTAATTACACATGCAGTTATCTTTATATATGCAATCATCTATATTCAAAATCTTAAAGGTGTGGTTTATAAAAGGGAGTTAGAAGCATTAGTTAGTATGAGTACTGTAAGCAAACCCATTGAAGCTATGGACACCTGCTAGCAGTAGGGCCATGCTTATTGACCTCCCTGCTTTCATGACCCCCATTATCTATATATATAGAGAGAGAGAGATATAGATATAGATATAGATATGTCAAGGCTATGGAGCTCGTTGACAGTGGGTTAATACTTATATGATACTAAGGCACCTTTGTTGCGGCTATAGATGCTTGCATGCAATGAAGCAATGTTGGGTTAAATAGAGATGAGGAACATACATAGGCAATTTGTTACTTACCCAAATTATGAGTTTTTGTTCACATATTGTATCATATGTTTATGGATTGTTAGTTGGTAAAAAATTGACTTCCTAAATTGACTCGAAGAAAAGACCTGTAGGTTACCTGGTGTTGTATTAAGTGCAATATCTTTCCATGCTCATAAACATATGGTGGTACCTATTACATAGAGATTCGTATCTAGTGTTATTGAGCTTATCTTTATTATTAGGTGTGAATAAGTTTTTTTATTAATATTGGACAGAGATAGTTGTTTCGCCTAGTGTCACCATTTGTTGGGCCTCCAACAACTCCCCCTAAATTTTGCAAATAATTAAGAGTACCCCATTTAAATATTGTAAATATTGCTTTCACATTTCTTTTGGTTTGTCTTGCTTGATTTAGTTGATGGTTTGATGGTCTCCTTTCTTGGATCTTTGGTTTTTTGCACTTCTCACTTCTTTGGGCTTACCTTCTATAAAATTGGGATTTGATGATTTGGTTCATTTATACCATTTCAATATTTTGGCTTTTTGGTTATTCAACCACGTTTGCATGAATTATTTTGAGCTTGTATGACTTGATTACCTACTTCAGCTCACAAAAATTGAATTATTATGTTATTTCAATCAAAGGTTTGGCTTGCAATTAATCAATGAATTAAATTATTCCAATTAAGCATCTTGGCAGATCAGAACAATTTGAGTAAACACTTATTTTTGTATGATTTCAATTCACATCTTGAGAGGATATATGTCAAGAAGGGGATCATACTAATGGATTTCTATTTGAGTAATTTATCAAAATTTTCAAGTCTAAGATTTAATTATTTTTTTTCCTTTTTTGCGTAATTTTTATAATTCTGAACAAATTTGAATATTTTAATGGAGACTTGTTCACATCCAACTCGATTACATCTCACAACAACACATATAAATGTATGAAAAAGAATAATTATTTTGTATTTTTTTAAAACATTAATTTTTAATGGACTCGATCTTTTTTTAAAATATTTTTCCTTTACGCGATTTTATTATTTTTGACAAACCTAAATAATATGAGTTTTTCTTACTTATATTTCACTTAGTCCACATCTTTGAAGCATATAATTTAATTATTCAAGATGAGTTGTTTGTTTTCAATTTGATTGGACTATCAATTTTTATAAACCTAAAATATTTGTTTAAAAATAGGCATTTATACAACTCTTCCCTTCAAATGAGTGAGAGAGAGAGACAGAGAGAGAAGGAGAGACAGAGAGAGAGAGATGGATTATAATGTTGAGAAAAAAGGAATATTTTTTAATGCTTTACCAAATTTCCCTCTTGAAATATTAAAATTTAAGGGAACCATTCATATAATTATTGTTGTCAATGTTATTTTCCAAACTAATGATGAGAATTTTATTCCATGGATAGGGAAAACATTGCATTTCAACCCTAAGACCTTTAATCAAAGGGTAGGAAGTCCTTGAGGGAAAGGAGGATATGGTTTTGCAGAACTCACAGAGCAATACCCCTGAGGTAGAAAAGGTTAAAATTGGTGACCTAATGATCTTATTAGAGGGTACAGGGTAGTCATATCTAGTGGTGTTGGATTTCTCGGAAATTATTCCTTCATAGTTGCAGAAACTCGATGAGATTTGGAAGGAGAGTGCGGTGCCTCATATTTATGGAAATCCCCTCCTAGTGAACCCTTAGCTAATGATAATAGAGGAAGATGTAAAAGCAGCAAACAAGATACCTAGATCAGGTCATGGTGATAAATTTTCATTGGTGATAAGGATTAAAGACAAGTCGGGCTCTTCCTTGCATCTGCAGAAGGGTGATTCTTGGATATGCCCCTTGGTGGTTAATCTAGGCCATGAATTAAAACATGGTTTTTAAAATATTATAGATCCTTTAGCATACTTGGGTTGTGAGTCTTATTATTCACACAAGAATGGATGGGGTCCTTACCTTTTATAATCCCAATCGTCTTCGAAATTACATTCTTAATTACATTGCAACCTCCTCCCATGAAGCTCGGGTATGGATTGTCTGAGTGATCAATGTGGGTTGAAGGTGGATTGAAATCCTACCATTATGAAAGCACAAGCTTGAGCATCAACGAAGGTAAAACAAGGGAAACATAAACTATTGTTAGGGGTTCTTGGAGCAAATAAAATCCCCTCTAGGGCTAACTCATTAATATCTTATCTAAGTATGCCAGGGGCTTGGGGGTCAAGCCAAATGATTGGCCCTCAAAAGGTTATGCAATAACTTTGTTCCAGATGCAGTACTTATTCCATAAAAAATGGGTGTGAGGGACTCCATGGTGACCAATTTGAAGAAAAACTTTGTAAATTGCAATTTTTGCTTATTTAAATGTTGTTGGTAACTCAAGAGGACTAGGGATAGGATGCAACACATCATGTATGTTAATCAACTCGTATGTTGTATTATTAGGTCTTTACGTAGAATTATATAGTCATGATTTGGGAAATACCCTCAAACTCATCAATATATATGGCAAGTATGAAGGAAAGGAGGGGTTTTGGACTACAATTTTGGCTCATGAGTGGATGTCTAGTGATAATGTAATTATTGGTGTAGATTTCAATTTAACCATTAATCAGGGTTAAATTTGGGGGAGGTTGGATAGGTTGGAATTCTTCTTCACAAAATTGTTTGAAGCACATGGGTTGGTGGATGTGGATCCTTTGGAAATGAATCCCACATGGATAAATAAAAGAGCAGGTAAGGATGGTATTGCTAAAAGACTTTATTGTTTCCTTATCTATCACTCTTTGTTAGATTCAATTTGCAACTACATGACATGGGTGGAGTTGGTGCACATTTCTGATCATTTCCCAATCATGCTCAAACTGAGACATGACATGGGGAAACTAAAAGCTCCATATAAATATAATCCTATTTGGGTGGAGGGTGACAGTTTTAAAATTCTTGGGTCAAATATGACCCTCAAGTGGGTGACTTCGCGTGTGTTCAATTCCTGAATTCACTTGGTGGTCTAAGAGCGAAAGTAATAACAAGGGTTCGGGACAAGAAATTGGTAAACATTGAGATAAAGCTAAGGGACATATATGCAGCGAACCGAGGGGGTTTGTAATCAGTAGAGACTATAACATATCTCAAAGGATTGGAAGGGAATAGGGATAAATTGCTCTTGTATAGAGAACAGGATTAGCAAATTAAGAGTGGGGCAATGTCGTTATTTGTGGGAAACTAAAATACAAATATTTTACACTATTTTGCAAACTTCTGAAGAAGCCAAAAAACCATATGCAAGCATCTAATGGAAACAAGGTAAGTGGATTTCATAATTTAGCGGACATGGGAGTTTTATATTTCCATTCAGTATTCAAAGATCCATAGAGATCAAATATTGAAGAGATATTAAAGGTAATGGCATGTTTTCCTCAAATGGATTATAAGAAGGCACCATGGCTTTGTTCGAGGAAGTCTCCATAGATGAATTCATGATTCTATTGCACTCCTTCCAGAAAAACAAAAGCTCAGGTCCAAATGGTTGGCCAATGAAATTTTACTTGGATTTTTTATTTATTTAGTGAATGAATACTTACTGTGAGTTGTTGAAGAAAAAAAAGTACACGGAAGAAATCCAAGAAATCTTAACTCAACCTTCATTGCCTTAATCCTGAAGCAGGTATGCCTAGAATTGTTTTAAGGCTTCAAACCTATATCATTGTGCAGTTGTTTGTACAAGATCATCTCTAAAATATTGGAAATGAGATTAAAGCCCATCATGTCTAGATATATCTTGTTGGAACAGTTTGGATTCTTATAAGGTCACTTGATACATGAAGCAATAAGGTCTAACAAGAAGCAGTGCATTTAATAAAGGTTCATAAACTTCCCGCAATTATAATTGAGCTCAATTTATCAAAGGCATATGATAGAGTATCCTAGTTATTATTCATACTACTATTCTTTCACTTTTTTTTATTATGGGTTAGTTAAACGGATCATGATTTGTGTGACTACAATTAATTTTTCCATTTTAATCAATGGGTCAACTTCTTATTTTTTTCAATCCTCCAAAGGTCTATGATGGGTCGAACCATTCAATAGGAAAGAGCGCAAAGAAAAATTCTTGGAGTGCAAATTGCAAGAGAGTGTATTCTACCACTACTTCTTTTTGTAGGTGATACATTACTTTTTGTAAATGAAAATGAGAGGGAGAGCATGTTAATGAATGAAATTTTGGCTCTTTATGTCATTTCTTCCTAAATGGTGGTAAATTTGAAAAGTATTTAGTTTACACATTCTGGGTGGATTGTATTTTGTCTAATCTAATTACACGAGTATTCAGTATCATCTTAAAGGAAATTGATTCTTGTGTTGAATATATCTGCTTCTACATAAATCCCAATTGATATAAAAATGTTGATTTGTAATTGCTCATTGTAAGAATTAAGAGTCAGATCAACATGTGGTGCAATGGATCGATATCTAGGAGTGGTAGAAGTTAGAATATTATATAAACTACACTAGATATCTATCTAAGAAACCAACAACATATCAAACATAACAACTAGAAAGAGAAAAAATGCAAGAGTACACTAGATGTGCGTGGTTCACCCAATTGGGCTACGTCCACGAGAAGGTTGTCTTCTATTATCTCCAGAAAACTCCTTCAATAATACAAAGCGAGAACTAATCCCAATACAATATATAAGATATGTCTCCAGATCATTCAAGGGGTATCGTGAGATGATATGATGATGATATTTTTAAAAATACTCCCTTGACCCTATTATATACCAAGAGATGTGGAGGAATTACTTTCACATATTGCATTGGATAATATAATTATCCAAAAATAACACCTCTTTATATAACAAAGGATATGAAGAGTATATCTTACCATAATAAATATGGGATATAATGTATTACTCTTTTACATAAGATTGTGGACAACTTTTGACACAATACAAAGACATTATTACCTTACAAGGAATATAATATATTCCAACACTACCCCTTAATAATGGTTGGGAGAAGATCCCACCCTAACACTAAGGAAGGAAGGACTCATTACTACTCCCCCTTAATGACAACTTCCCTCATCCCAAGCAAAGAACAAATATGCACACACTTTGCTTTTGTCAAGGATTTGGTGAAGATATCGGCAGCATGTTGCTCGGTAGGACAATACTCCATAGAAAGAATATTGTTTTCCACAAGACCTTGAATATAAACAATAAAGGTCGAGATGCTTTGTCTTAAAGTGATACATAGAATTATAATCAAGTTTAATTGCACCCTGATTGTCACATTTCAACATAGTGGAAAATTTCATAACCAAACCAAGTTCGGCAAGAACATACTGTAACCAAATTGCTTATTTATATGCTTCTTTGGTCGCTCTATACTCTGCTTCAAACGAAGATAAAGAAATAGTCTTCACCTTCTTGTTGGACCAAGAAATGGGACCTAAACCAAGTTGAAATATATAACCATTAGTTGATCATAAATCAAAGTTGTCACCTTCCCACTCATCATGTGTATAACCAGATAGTGAAATTGTAGCACTACTTGAATAAAAGACACCATAATGTAATGTCCCCTGTAAATATCTTATAATTCTCTTTGTTTTTTTCCAATGACATTCACAAGGTTGCTGAAATATGCATCAATTTAATCATACCAATCCCTAGGCGCTAGTTTGAAACCATAGAAAGACTTGTGTAATTTTCATACTAAACTTGATGATTCAACAGAACTACAACTAGGAGGTTGTTGCATATACGGTCCTCATTAAGATCACCATTTAAAAAGAAACTTTTAACATCCATTTGGTGTAATTCCCATTTATAAGATGCAGCAATAGATAAAATGGTTGTTATTGTGTTCATTTTAGCAACAGGAGCAAAAGTTTCATCATAATCAATTCCTTCAAGTTGATTAAAACCTTTTACGACTAAAGGCTAGCTTTATATTTTTCAATCTATCTGTCTACAATGAACTTAGTTTTGTAATCCTAAAGGAAGAGGAACAAGAGATCAAGTCTTGTTTCTTAAAAGAGATTCATACTCACAAGACGTAGCTTGTTCCCAATTAGGCTTACCCTTGGATTGAGCATAAGAAGTAGGATTGTATATATCCAAAACTTTGGTCATAAGAGCAAAGTTATATCTAGTTCTACGAGTATCGAAAGGATTACTGACCTCACTACCTACAAATTCAAGAGTTTTTCGGGCCCAAACAGGAATATGAGAAGCAAAAGAAGTTACTTCAAGAAATTCAATACATTCAAGTGTAATACTTGATGAAGGGGATCAACTAAGATCAACAATATGCACAAAACTGGAAGAAGGACTAACAGAGAGAGGAGTAAAGGTGATATTGTCAAATTCATGGTAATATGAGGTTCTACAGACCTAGGTGGTGGAGATACTTCATGAAATTGAATATCTCTTCTGATTATGACACTTTGATTAGAAGGAATATGAGCCCAACATTCACAACCAAACACCTTAAAATTACTAATATTTGGTTTTATTTGATTCCATTTTTCCTCAGGGGTAACATGCTTAACAACTTTTGTAGGAACTCGATTTAAATAAAGTAAGCACAACATATGGCTTCAGCCCAAAATTTCTTATGAAATCCTTTAGAATATAGCATACATCTAGCCATTTCAACTAAATTTATGTTTTTCCTTTCAACAACACCATTTTGTTGAGGTGTATAAGGAACAGTCTTTTGATATTGAATTCCATGTTTAGATAAACATGCCTCAAATTATTTCTTGACAAACTCCCCCCCATTATCAACTCTCAAAGTTCTAATACTTTTTCTAGATGTATTCTCAACCATGGATTTAAATTCTTGAAATTTCACAAATGTTTCACTTTTATTTTTCAAAAAATAAACCGAAGATTTTCTACTAAAGTCATCAATAAAAGTAAGAAAGTAAACTACATGAGATATAGAGGGAACTTTAAGAGGACCACAAAATTCACTATGAATTAATTGCAAAGGTTCTTTAGCACACCAAGCTTTACTTTTATCAAACATTTCTCTATGATGTTTTCCAAGAACACATCCTTCACAAACATCAGTGGTAAAAGAAATATTAGGCAATCCATGTACCATTTTAGTTAACAATTGCAATTTACCATAATTCAAGTGACCTAATCTTTCATTCCACAATTGACTTATTTCAACAACATGAGCAACATAGGAATAAAAGGGTTGTTTCTTAGTTGAGTTAAAACTAGTGAACTTATATAAACTAGTTATATGATCAACAAGACCATAAGAAACTACTTTGTAATTTCGATTGATATCTTTAAGAATGTATTTATTAGACGAAGATTCATATTTATAACCTTTTGGGAATATTTTGAACATGAAAAACATCTTCCAATTGACCATCAACAACATTAACATTACTAGAACAAATTACAAAAAGTTGTTTACTATCACCAATAGAAACTTTCTTAGATGAGTGCTTATTATTGTCATAAGATGTAAATAAAGAATCATTACCATTCATATGTTTAGAAGCGACAGAATCCATTATCCATTCCACATTAGAAGAATAACTACTAGACGAAACAACAAATGCACACAAAGCTACTTGTGACTCATCCTAACCTTTCTTTTTAGCCTTAGCATTTAAATGTTTCACTTTAAAGCAATTATTTTCAGGATGGTTAGTTTTACCACAATGCTTACAAGGATCATACACTTTATTCTTGTTATTATTTTCATGATGTGCATTAGAGGCATGACCATATTTATTAGTAGGATTAGAAGGAATCTTTAGCATTATTAAAACTTTTCTTAGGATTCTTATTATGTGCCATAAGAGCTTTATTAGGTGAGCCGTGTCCTGAAATAATCAACCTTTCTTGCTCATTTATTAACCCTTTACATAAATCATCAAAAGTAGGTTTCATGGTAGTTTGAGACAATTCAAGAGCCATATTCCTAGTTTGGATGAACATGTCAAAGAAAATGACAAATTGTGTTCTGCAAGAATGATAAGAGCAGTGTCTATCTTCTTGTAATATTTACCACAATTATTTAATTTTTCACTTAAAGTTTCCAATTCAGCAAGATATTATTCTACTCTTTCAAAATTAGTAGGATCCAGCTCGTGAATCTTCAAGGTAATAAGCATAAACATCATCAGATTTATCAAATAAAGAAGCAAGAATTTTCTATACCTCAATCGGGTTGTATTTTGCCTCAATATTTACTTGAATACTATCTGAATCCGTTTGACCAATGAGCCCTCTTGCTTGATCACACTTTTATTCCCATTTAATCACAGCTTGAGCATCTGTAGGTTTCTTGTGTTTACCATTAACCAACCTCCATATATTCTAATTCCTGAGAACATCAATCATTTTTATTTTCAATGCAAGATAGTTAGGACCAACAACTTTAGGGACATAAGCTACTTTTGAAGTCATAATGATATAAATTTTGACAAGAAATACAAACTGTAATGCAAAAGATAGACAAGCTAGGAAAAGAATGAGTAAAATGAAAAGATCTTGCCAATTTTTTATTTTATGTTTAATGTAGATCAAGGGTTTTGAGCCGAAAATTTGAAATGACCATAACGCGATCATTGTGACTTAGAAATTGTTTTATAGCCTATCTCTCGAAATGGCATGGTATCTGCAACCAATAACACAAACCGAATACAAATCTGGATATTATGGCAAAAGATATCTGCTCTACAATATTACCATTTGTACGAAATTTTTTTGAAAAATAGTTGATTTATATCAACGATATCTTTGCTTTCCGGACATGAAATCAAATGATTTTTTTTTAATCGTGCATTTTTTCATGAAGAACTCAAATATGTAGCTCGTTTCTTTAGATTCACACCAAAATTTTTAGATATGGATATGAAAGTCGCGACCTCAATTTTACCTGCAAAAAAAATACTAGGTCTAAATAATCAGAAGATAGATCTTGAGGAGAATCAATTTTTCATATATATCTACATAAAACAGTCAAGAAACCCTTGAAAAATTTCTGCAAAAATCTACACAACACAGGGCTAGGGTTTGAAAACAAAATCTCAAACAAGTAGAGTTATGTCCAAATCTGAAGAGAAGATTAATGGCTACCAAATTAGAAAACAAATCTACAAAAAAAACATAATAATGCCCAGATCTAAAGAGAAGCCTAATGGCTACCATATGAGAAAACAAATATAAAAAACAAAGTGAGTGCCTAGATAACAAATATGAAGTTAAAAATTGTTGGTTAAATTCAAACAAGATACTAGATCATAGTAACCTACGCTTTGATACCATGTTAGAATATTATGTCAACTACACTATATATCTATCTAAGAAACCACATATAAAATATAAGAAATAGAAAGAGAAAATAGGAAAGAGTACACCAGATATACGTGGTTCACCAACTGGGCTACGTCCACGGGAAGGTTGTCTTCTATTATCTCTAGAAATCTCCTTCAATATTACAAAGAGAGCACTAATCCTAATACGATATAGAAGACATGTTTCCAGATCATTCAAGATGTATCATGAGATAATATGATGATGAAATTTTTAAAAAGACTCGCTTGACCCTATTATATACCCAGAGATGCGGAGGAATTACTCTGACATCTTGCATGTGGGATAATTTAATTCTCCAAAAATAACACCTCTTTATATAACAATGGATATCAAGAGTATACTTTACCATAATAAATATGGGATATAATGTATTACTCATTTACATAAGATTGTGGACAACTTCCGACATAATACAAAGACATTATTACCTTCCAAGGAATATAATATATTCCAACAGTAGACTCATGTTGATAAAATCGGTTATAGAAGCTATTCTAGTTTACTGGCATACCCTTGCATATATCCCAAAGGGGATCCTTGAAATTTTTTTTAAAAGTTTGTCAGATATTTATAGAAAGGTTTCCCATAATATAAAGGTATGCACTTAGCACATTGACACTTGTTAGCTAGGACAAAGAGACATGGGGGATGGGGTTTAAAGGACTTGATGTTATTTGGAAGAGAACTTGCTATGAAGTCATTATGGAAAACCATCACCCCAAATGGTTTATGGAGTCAAAGTGTACATCAGAAATATATAAAACACAGTGGGATGTTTGAATAGATTTGAGCTTAAAGGAAGACCACTCACTTGGCATCCAATCATTGGAAATCACTTACAACCGCATTTCTAGTACTAGGTAAGTAATTGGCTTGGTGTGTGGGGAATGGATTTCAAGTTCGAATTGGATATGATGAAATATTTGGTTGTATCCATAGTGTCTATTTATCCCCATATATTATCTAACATATCTAGAGACGAGGATTGTGCACACTAAATATGATTTACAAGGATGAATAATTGTCCATATGGTCATAGGGATGGATCCCAGCTCAAGACATTGTTTTAGATGGATAACATGCAATACAATCGACATCATTCATTGATGAATTAAAGAAAGTAAATATCAGGTTAAGGGAAGAGGTCGATGAATTAGTATGGGCATGGACCCTCAAGGGCGATGATTATCATGTTAATTTAAGATATTGGTCTATTCAGGATCCAATGACTCTCCCAGAGGATTAGTGGTGGGATAAAATAAAAAAGACTAATTCTCCCACAAAATCAGTTTTACTTATGTGGATATATTTTAATAACCAAGTACTGACATGGGATAAACTTCAAAGGAGGATCCAAAGTGGTCTAGGGTGGTGCATGATCTACAAATCAAGTGACAAAAACAACTCCTGCTTATTTTGATCTTGCTCTTTCATTGCTCAAATATGGATGGAAGTCATTATAAATTTTGGTTTACAACATCTATGGACTAATGCAACAATTATAGAAAGGGAATATGGGCAGCGAGGAATGATTATATTATCGTACGAAGATTCTAAGTGTATATTCGAGCACTTTCTCTATTACCGGCATTAAATCCATCACCAAAGCCTCATAAGGGATGGAAATCGAAGGCTCTTGAAACTGATAAATCTTGTCCATGGGGATTTTTTTATGATGCTAGAAAAATATATAGTCAAGTTTTTGGTGTGAGCTATATTTTCTATCTTTTTGAGTCTCGACACTTTACTGGTAGTGCCTATTTAGGCACATGCTTTAACAATTATAGGGATTTAAAGGCCTTGTTCCTGATGATGAAATCAATTATGGATAAGGGAATCGACCGACTACAAGTCTATGGAGAATCTAAGTTCACAATTCAATGGAAAAAATATAATCCATGGTGTGATCCTTCAACATTTGGGTTCTCATTTAAAAGACATTGCAGATATTTTCGAGGTAATATCTTTTAAATATATCTATAGGCAGTAGAATGAATATTTTAACTCTTTGTCCAAGAAAGGTCTGGATGGCACAATTCGTCTTGTGAATGAGAAGGAATTCTGGGACAGGATCCTATACTCCACTCAGACAGTCCCAATTTTGATATAAATGGTATCAATCACATCATCTTACAAATTGTTTCTCTAATAAATGTTTATGTACTTCATATGATCGTTTTGAATTTTGTAAATGGGGTAACCCTTTGTTGTTGTCTCTAAAAATCATGAGACTAGTCAAGGGGATTCAATGATAAACATCTAAAAATTTTGATCACTAGTGAAGGGATCATTATTTTAACAAATGTGGAAGCTTGTATTTTAATTTATTTTCTCGAAATAAAGAAAATAATGTAAATAATGTAAAGCAATCAATTATATATATGTGTATGTATGTGTCTGTGTGCCTTCGAACGATTATTGTCTTCTCTATTTATATTGATCTTTCTTTAATTGAAGAAATGTACTTTGTTATTCTATCCACCTGTGTGGAAATAATGATAATGTATTGTTGATGTATTATTCAATACTAGGACCATCAAATTTTCTTGTAAAATGCATCTTGCTTTCTACAATTAAAATAACAAAACTAGGGTGTTGAAGAAAATCACTTACTTTTGAGAGAGTAAATTTAAAATTACCAGAACTCCCTCAATATTCCTTATCTCTGTTATGACCACAATTATGAAAATCAACGGTCATTCTACTTATTTTGACATTAATTTGATAGAAATTTGGCTACTTTATTAAATAAATTTGATCTATAGTTCATGCGATCGCCACCGAAGAAACCCAAAAACAACCAATTTAAAATCAATTTTAACTCCAGTTTTTGGACTCCAATTTGGAGAGAGATGCTTAGATATGCAACCAGCTTCTTCACATTATACACAAAAATATTTAGAAGTAAATCTGAATACCACCATGCACTTGTTTCCTTCAAACTCTACAAAAAAACACTTCCATTTTTTTACATCATCTAGGAATTGAATCAAAACAATTATATATAAACCTTCGATTTCATAAATAATACACAAATAATCTACAATAAGAATAACACTAAGATATAGAGATAACCCTCGAGGTAGGGTAACATCATCAAATACTCTTTATGAAAGGAATCACTCCACACACCATGCTTGTTATAATGGAATACATCCAGCATATCTCATACAATGATACTAATGTATATTTATACTTTCTCATGAGTATTCTTGGGGGGTCTATGTCAACCACCCCTTATTATTATATTATTTATTCTAACTAACTAGTGGGTCTATTTTACCCACCAACTACTAAGTGGGTATATTCCATAATTATGGAGAATTCATATATGGGACACTTACATCTGTTATCTTAAGAATATTTTGGTTTTGGATGGACACTTGGCACATGTTTAAAGAATTCGTGGTTTGCAAAACACCCCACCCAAGGTCTTCACCAATTCTTATTTTTCTCATTTTGACCACTTTCCATGCTATCCAAATTCGAATCAAATGAAATCCTCTTACCAATACTTTCCATACCATATAAGCACCACTACCTAAAAGATTTGGCCTTCATTACTCGTCCTCGCTACCCCTCATTATGGAACAATATCCAAAGGTTCTTGGTTGCTAGAGNTTTCCCCCCCCCCCCCCCCGCCATACTCCTTAATTTTAGCAATCATATGCCACTTAAATAAAGGAATCCCCTTATTTTCCCTCTTCCTTTTCCATGAGAAGCTTATGCATTTCCTCCTAATATTTTCCAACGTATTTTTTGGAATATGTGATAAAGACATATAGTAAATAGGAATAGTTTCTAGAAATTATTTTACCAACAACAACTTGGCACCTTGAAATAACCGCCAATAACACTAGTTATTAACTATGTCTTCAATCTTCTTGTATAACCACTTCCAATCAGTGAAATTGTAGTTATTTGGCTTTAGATTAAATCCCAAGTATTCAATCCCTTATTCAAAGGAAGAAAGGAGTAAACATTTTATGATAAATATACCTTTCACTTGATCCTCCATTCCATTAAAAAGAATGAAGGATTGTGGACATTAAATTCCATCCCTATTTCTATAGAATATAAATCCAAAATATATTTGAATTTATTGTCCTTATTTTCTAAACCTGCACCAAAAAACAATACATCATCTATGCATAATATATGACCTGGACTAATGGAACCTCCCACTTTTATACCTATTATAAACCACTCTATCCTTACCTTTTCACATCGATCCACTTAACCCTTCTGCCACCAAAAGAAACATGAATGGAAACATAGTACATCACTGCCCAAGTCCTCTTGATGCATAAAAAAAAATTAAGGGAGGGTCATTAATAAGGACAATGAAATATGTAGAGGTTAAAGCAAGCCATAATCCAATTTATTATCTAAACATCCATCCTAATATGAATCAACAACAACATTAAATATATCTAGCATGATTTGCCATAAGTTTTCACTAAATCAATGTTTAAGACCACTATAGGTGTCTTATTAAATTTTATGGCATGCCTACGTCCCTGGGCTGAACCATTAACATCATGAATTTTCATATTAAAGAAGGAACCAAAATGTTCCTAAGAATAAACCCTAATAGTACCTTCTTCTTCATGTTGGCCAAAATCTTTGTGATAATCTCAAACATTGAGTTACATAAAGAAATTAGATTAGAGTCATCAAAGGCCTCTATACCATTCTTCTTTGGAAATATAACTATAATGGTTACATTTAGAGGCCCCGTAACTTTTATTGAAGTCTTGGAATCCTCTAGTACTCTCAGCGGATCCTCCTCCTACATATCATGAAACCCCAGGTAAAATTCTATCGTCCAACTGCTCGGACTAGGGATTTTGGCCCTTTTAAATTGGACATGATTTTTTTTATCTTCATTGGATAATCCAACCCATAAAACCTCATTCTAATTCTCATTTATCAATGGAGGGGAAATAAATATTATGTTGAGAACTTCAATAATGTTTTCCCTTTCCATCTCCCAAAATTATATACTAAAGAAATTTCTTCAATAAAAGTAGTTGTTGTAGTTTCATCTTGTTATCAGAAGCTTTCCATCAAGTGATTACTTACCATGTCCTAAGAGAGAGGTATTAACAGCCAGAGGTGATTTCTTACCATGTCCTAAGATATCTTAATAGCTTATCTGATATACATGAAAAATATGTCTCTAATATAAATCAAGGGGGAATATAAGCAAAGAGGTGATTACTTACCATGTCCTAAGAGATATTAATAGTTAAGTTGGTATACAAGCAAAAAGAGGCTTTATTCTAAATCAAGGGGAATATAATTAAATGGGGGGATCTAATTATACCGGAGTTCTCGAGGGATCTATCTAATTATATTGTATTTCATCCCCTAATCTAGTGATTAATTGGAGTTCATCCTTTAAGATAGTGAGTGCTTACCCTGTATTAAGAGATCTTAATAGTCAAGATGATATGGAGTTCTTAAGGGATCTATCTAATTATATAGGAATTCAACCCCTAAGTTAGTGATTGCTTCCCCTGTCCTAAGAGATCTTAATAGTCAAGTTGATATACAAGCTAAAATAGGCTTTAATGTAAATCTAGTGATTGATTACCATGTCCTAAGAGATATTAATAGTCAAGTTGATATACCAGAAGAAAAAAAACATCTTCATAGTCAAGTGATATACAAGCAAAAAATGGCTCTAAATATAATTATTTCCTACCCTATCCTAAGAGATGTTAATAGTCAAGTTGATATACAAGGCTCTAATCTAAATCAAGGGAGAGGCTCTAACCTAAATCAAAGGAGAATATAAGCTAAAAAGGCTCTAAATATAGGGATTGCTTACCCAATCCTAACAAATCTTAATAGTCAAGCTGATATACAAAGATTTAATATAAATCAATATACAAGGCTCTAATCCAAATCAAGGTAGAATAAAAGCAAATCAAGAAATCTAATTATATTGGAGTTCATCCCCTAAACTAATGGTTTGATTCTCCTCTCGCATTTAATATGAAAATGGTGCACTATCATAAGTCTTGGAGGGTGCAATATTACACACAAACAAAGTAATCGTCTCAATAAATGTAAAGTACAAATACTCATCTCTAATGAATATGGTATACAATGAATCAAATACAATATACCTACTCGAAACAAAGGATAATAATATTGTTAATTTTGGTGTTTGTAATGATGGTCACGTTGTTGGGAGTTTTCATTTCCATTACCTTTGATTTAATAGCAACCAAACTAACCTCAAAAGTTGGACAATACTTTGCATTTTATATTAGATGGTAATGCAGTTGTGACAAAGTCCCAATGAATGTGCAAAGGTCCCCATAAAAACTCGTTTTAATAATTGTTGGCATGGAGTTTACTATTTGATTTTTTTTTGTTCAAATATATTTAGAATTTCATAATGTATAGATTTTGGATAACGAACATTTTTCCAGTGATGGCTCCTCACATGCCAAATTTTGTTTCTAAAATGTAAAAGTTTGTTTAAATGTATACATTGTTTTCATTGATTAAGCATACTAGATAAATTCGCCATTTTAATGAATGTAGTTTTTTTTGTGAGGAATATATTCTTTTCCAAGAAAAATATTGTGTACTTTCTATTCAATAAGAACTGAAAATACAATCCTTGGGTGTCGAAGTACATATTTTTGTTAACTAGTCTTAAATGGCTACAATCCCACTAACAATACCTTAAACAAATAACCACACATGACCCAAAAATACTTTCCTAGAAGATAAATTGCAAACATATATAGGACTAATACTGTTCATCGAAATGTCCTTAAATAAACATATTACAAATAAGACATCAAAACAATTTCATAATTATATAATATCATAGATCCTTGAGGAGACTAGTTATCCCTCATCACATTCATCTATTTTAAATTGTCCTTCGATCATTGGCAAAGGTTCCTTTTGATAATGAACCTACAAAATTGTTAAACTCTCTAAAGATATGATTATAGTTGATCAACTTAAATAGTTCATATTTTTCCTTCAAATGTGAATCTAGTTGTGTAAGTCCTATACTATGAACCTATAGCTCATTGTTCACCCATTTGATTTTCATAGTAGAGTTTCCAAACTATTCAAGTTGTAAAATACCCCTTTCTAGAGCGAAATTCAACAAATATAATAATGCTTTAAATTCATCTGTATTGTTAGATCCATTGCCCATATTAGCTTTACTAGTGTAGTAGTGTTTTTTAGAAGTGTATAAGACAAAACCAAGGCTTCATATTTAACCTGGCCCCTAGTACGCTCCATCGAAGAAGGTCTAAGTAGATTCTTTATTCATAATCACTTCTCCGACACATGACTAGTCTAGGTTGAGATACATGGCTTGTAGTCAACAAATAGAAAGAGTGATTGTATTGTAACCTTAAATGTGGGCATCTAAACTTCCTAAAATAGTCCGGCATTCCTTGCCAACAAGATACCCCATATAAACAAGTTTGGGATTGACTTAAACTCCTTTAGTTACCTTCTAGTAAAAAACACAAGAAATTACTCATCCAAAGTCGATTTATCCCATATATGTCATAGTGATAATTGTTTCTCTCTGTCCTTCCAAACATGTATTGAGAATGGGCAATTTAGAAATAGATGGGTGTTAGTTTCTTCATTGCATATACAAAGAATGCAGATACTAGAACATGCTTTCATTATCCTTCGTAATTTATCCCAAGTTAACACCTTCTTGTTAAGCACAAGCCATAGAAACAATATAATTTTAGGGGGGGATTTAATGTTCCACAATATTTTCCACCACCATCTAACTTCTGGGGTCATAGGATTATGTAATGATGTGTACCCTAGTTTTACAATATAATTCCTTCCTACCTTATTATAGGTGCTAACAATTTCATCTAATCCATCCATGATTCTTTCATGTGCCTTTATAATCTCTATTCATAATATACCATATCTATTAGCCCACTCACCCTCTATGCCCGAATCCAAAGTCTGGAGCCAACCTTGCATCCATATTGAAGAAGTCATAGGATTTTTAAACTTGTGAGATGTACACCTTTCATGTTTCTACAAATGTATTATTAAATATTGTAGGATAAAAATGTCCTTTCCACAAACCATAATCACATCTACACAACCTCTAACATGTTCACCTAAACCAACCTCCTAGGCGATGTATTGACCTATGACTGGATAAACTAATGACAAGGATTTCCACTAAATAGAGGCATTGTGAATACGCTTCCTCCTTCTCACAATTTATTCAATAACAATGAAGAGGGCTATATATTTTTTTATCAATATCCTTCTCCATAAATTATTTTTGCTCATAAAATTTTATTAAGATTCAGAGAATGCCAAGAAGAAGTCGGGAGAAAAAACACCAGAAACTCAAGGTAATGCGCATGACTTAATTGCAATTAATTATTTTCTAGATGCATGGATCATTGATTCAATATCATATCACCACATGGTAGCCACAAAGATGTCTTTTCATATTTAAAATCATACACAGGTCCTCCTATTCTAATGGTCGATGACTCTCCAATAGAAATTTCTAGACAAGGGAGAGTGGATCTTAAAAATGGAAGTTTTGAGAATGTCTTGCATATTTTGAAAACTCTATGTAAACATACTCTCTATTTACCAATCACACATGCATGCAAGGGAAAGAGGGTTGAATTCACATTGGATTCACTCTCCATATTTGACATGGAATATAACTCTCTAATTGAAGTTGGTGAGGTAAATCATCCATCTAGATTGTACATATTATTTGAATTTATTGCTAGATTTGATTCCACATTGCTACTAACCCATGCTAGATGATAATATAATTCTGAACAAATGATTTTTCCACATAAATTTTAGGTAGATGTTATGCGTCAAAAAACAAGGGATGGTAAAAGGTTTACCAAACATAAAATTCTCCTAAGTTTGTTAAGGATGTGCTGTTGGCAACAATCTAAAATAGAAGTTTGACAAAGGGAAGGCATCGAAGGCCTCCTCTCCCTTGGAGCTTGTTCACGATGAACTCAAGGGTCCCTTCCATCGTCCTTCCATAAACAGGGAAAAATATGTGTTGTCTTTTATTTATGATTTCACAAGGCACACGTGGGTTTACTTTCTTAGGCTCAAATCTAAAGTGTTTTAGCATCTCAAAGATTTCAAAGCACATGCAAAGAAGCAGTTGAGGAAGATGATAAAGATCCTCCACACACATAATGGGGGGTACATAAATAATAATGTACAAAATATTTCTAGTGAATCGGGCATTGAGGTACAACACACACTTCCATACACTCCTGAGAATAATAGAGTAGTTGAGGAAGAACCGATCTCCAAAAGAGATGCCAAGTTGTATGTTGCATGGAAGGTCCCGTCCCTCAAAATTTTGGGTTGACGCAATTAATTGTGGCATGCACATTCAAAATAGATATCCTCACAAATCTTTGAAAGGAAATACACCTTTTGAATCTTGGAGTGGCATGAAGCCAGAAGTCATCCACATTTTTGTATCTCGCACATCAGCTCACATACCTTCATAAAAGAGGAAGGATTTGGAGCCTCAAAGCATAGAATGCATGTTTATTGGTTATCTTGAAGATGTAAACAGATATACCCTATTATATATTTCAATAGACAAGTTGTTCATTAAGAGGAGTGTTTGGTTTAATGAAATTCTTTTGCATGTTCCTCAGCTACAACATGCACAAACTTGTGTGCTTCCTCTTGTAGGAGATCTCAGACATGATGCATACTATCATTAAGATCGTATTTCATATCAGATTTCCAAATATGATTTGAAAGATGATGAGCATGCATGTGAATATCCTAATTCGATACCCAAGTGGTTACAACTCACCCTACATGTAGTAGGTGATATTGTGGGTGATCCTTTGGATTGAATGAGGACAATATCCCAATTTAAGGAAGCTCTTCATGCACTCCCAATTACAAAATATATAATTCCCATGCATTAGTACATGGTTCTAGCATCAGACCCTTAGTCTTATGTAGCGGTCGAAGAGAATCCTTACTTGGAAGCAACCATGATTGAGGAATACAAATTCCTCATCGAGAACCAAAGATGGGACTAGGTTGTGCTTCCATCATATCTCAAGATTGTTAGATGCAAGTGGGTCTACAGGACAAAAGAAAGCAACAAATGGACTTAGGAGTAGGTATAAATCAATATTGGTGACCAAAGGGTTTTCACAAGTTCATGGGAATGATTATGATGAAACATTTGCTCTAGTGGAAAATATGGATTCCATTCATTTAGCTCTCATCATTGCAATGAGAAGAAGGTGGGAAGTTTACCACATGGATGTGAAGAAATCATTTTTTCGCAATGGTCTTGAAGAGGGAATCTACACGAAGTAGCCACAAGGGTATGTACATAATTCATCACTAGTTTTCAAACTCAATGAATCACTCCATGACCTCAAGCATGCACCTAAATCATGGTATGTTAAAATGGATTCTTACTTACTCTCTCAAAATTACATTCAATGCAAAAATGAGTTGAATGTTTATACATTGAGAACTTATGACTCTCTATTGATTATAGTTCTCTATGTAGATGATTTACTAATCATAGGTAGTACAGTCACTATCGTTGCTATAGTAAATACAACTTTGTATGACAGGTTTTCCATGATAGAAATGGGTGTATTACACTTATTTCTTGGACTTGAATTCATCCAAACTGATTCAAGGATCAAGATGGATTAGTCAAAGTATGCAAGATATATCTTGGTTATATTTCACATGATTAACTGCAACATAACAATCGCACCTTTTTTATTCGGGGTTAAGCTCAAGAATGGTGGGGATACACCATTGGTCAATTGCAACTACTATCATCAACTAGTGGGGAATATCCTATATCCCACTCTCTCCCATGTAGATATCTCATATGTAGTAGGACAAGTTTCCAAATACATGTACCACATGAGTTGCATTGGAAAGTTTCTAAGCACATCCTCATATATGTCAAAGGTACCAGAAGCTATGATATTCATTATTAAGTAGGTTGTACACTATATCTCATTGGCTACACCAATCCATATTGGGTTGGTGATAACACAGATCGTAAGTCCACTTTATATATGTTCTTAGTTTTGGATCCAACCCCATATGTTGGTATAGTAAAAAGTAATCATCGATTGCTTTATCGTCAACAGAGGTCAAGTACAAAGGTGTAGTCAATGTCACAACTCAAGCCATTTGGATACATCATTTTATTATAGAGTTTGGTATCATGTTTTTCAATCTGACCATAATTTGGTGTGATAGCCATAGCACAGATAAGTTTTGCAAAGATCCAATGTAATGATAGAGAACAAAACACATCAAGATCCACATGCATTACATTAAAGGACTAGTACATGATGGGATCATCAACTTGTAGTACCATCCTTCTTTTGAATGTATTGTAGACATCTTGACAAATACTTTCACTGAGTAGAAACTCCACTTTTGGCGATACCTCCTTAGGTTCAAGGACATAGTTTCCTAGCAATTGTCTTACTTTTTCAGCATTGTATTTTGAGGGTTTTTTTCCCATGATGTTTTCCCTTTTAAGTTTTCATATGTTACTTAGATGCATCATAAAATGGGTAAATAACATGTATTTTTTTGTTGGGACACATTCATTGTGTACTCCCCACGGTGCTTCAAGGGGTGTATTGGAGATATTACACACCCACCTAGTATTTATTTTCTCATGTTTATTTAGTATATGTTGAATGACCCTTGTTATGATATTTTCTTACCTATATGAGAATTGTTCAATTTTGTTGATATTTGATCTTTAATCTTGATTTACGGAATTACTGAGTACTTGAAAATTTAATGAACAATCATACACATAAGCATTCACACATAACATAGTATGTACCCTAGGGAAATCCTCGAAAACAATGAGGGAGAAAACCCTAGCAAATCTTCCTTAGTACAATTATAGATAGCATATAATGTCTTTAACAATTGCATATTACATTCGACACCCCTAGTGCAATATAAGAGAGAAGTACCAAGCACCCCAGGTACAATCACTAAGAAAGAGAGAAGAGAGGTAGATATAAGAACTATGTATTGTTTCCAACATCTAACCAATTCACTAATTGAGGTCTCATTCAAGAGATAGTAAATTCCTGCATGGAGAATTAGCTTTGCACCTTAATCTCTACAATCCTACATAACAACTATGCAATACTTTACATTATTGGCATATATATTTTCCCTTCAAACTTCAGGATGAACTCACCTTCCAACTAGATTCTAGACCACTTAGTTAGGATGTTGACTCAAGTGTCATCTTTTAGTTTAACTCAAGTGTCGTCTTTTAATTTAACTCAAGTGTCATCATTAAAACACTTTAGTTAATTAGATCTTCTTTATAATCATTTATTTAAATTCTTTTAACAAAACTCCTTCTTAATTACATCATTGATGTGAACAATTCGAGTTCTCCTTTATTAACTGAAGTCGTGTTTGTTACATCACTGAATTTAACAATTTGAGTTCTTCCTTATTCAACTTAAGTCTTTATCAACACTAAAGTGAGCAATTCAAATTCTCCCTTATATTATAACATATGATATTTAACTCATGCCTAATCTGCATGGTCCGCACGTGGCAACTTTAATTTATCTATCATAACAAATATACTAAGGAGATTCATCCAATGATATGATCATATTGTATTACTATTGTTCCAAGTGGTCATGTTCTAAAGTAATTCACTCTAGAGGTGGAAAAAATCTTGAGGAGACTTAATAGCTCATCCATATCGAGTAACCATGGTTACTAATACATCATACTTCATTCATGCTTCGACATGAAAAGCATTACCTTAACACATGAGGTACCACCTCAACTCATGAGGATCCGACTTGACACACAAGTCCTAATTATTGTCCAACAAGACTATACAAAATCATCACTTTGGCATATAAAGTACATTCCTCAACAAATGAGATTTAGTCATCCTCGAGTCCAACTCAAGAATCTACTCCAAGTTTCCTGAGTCCAACTTAGGCTTCCTAAAGCACTACCTAAATACATGAGTCCCAATCATAGCACACAATATTGGCTTGGAGAATGACTCATGATGCCACAACTTTAAAACTCCCTCTCAGTGAGGGAGGCATTCTTTTCCATGCCAATATTGTCTCTGAAGTACCTATACTTCATCAAGGGTATAGGCATAGTCAACGTATCTACAATATGCTCATCAGTAGCAATGTATTGAAGTATTACGTCACCTCTCTAGACCATGTCTCTGATGTAGTAGTACGTCACCTCAATGTGTTTCAACTTGTCATGAAACACGGGTTTTTCTCACAGCTTAATGTAGATTTGATTGTCAAATTGAATGACAGTAGTCTCAATCTTCTCACCGAACAACTAAGCAAGTAGATTCATAAGACACACAACTTCTCGGAAGGTGGTACTAGCTGCAATATAATCATCTTTTGTAGTACTTTGGGCTATGAATCCCTGCTTCCTTCTACACCAAGAGATCATAATTTATTCGAAGCTAAAACAAAATCCAAATGTACTCTTTTAGTCCACAATTATACCACCCCAATCAGATTCAGCAAAACCAAGTAGCATCACTCCTCCACTAGATGCATCAATGAGTCCATAAGCAATATTACCTCGAAAGTATCTATGCACATGCTTAGCAGCAACTCAACATCTATCTATAGGTTCAGACATGAACTGACTCAAGATACTCACAACATAACATATGCCATGTATAGAGTGTATCAAGTACATCAATGAACCAATGAGCTATCTATACATATTATGATCCACTGGATCTGATCCACAATCTGACTCGTGTAGTTTCTTCATATTAGAAACCATTGGTGTAGTCATGGATTTGAAATCCATCATACCAAACCTTCACAACACATCAATTGTGTACTTCCCTTGTGAAAAGAAAATCTTGTCTTTCATTTTCCAAACTTAAAGACCAAGAAAATAGTGCATAAGACCCAAGTCTTTCATTTTGAACTTAGAAGAGATATCCCTCTTGCACAGAACTATTTGTTGCTCCTCTCCAGTAAGGAACAAGTCATCAACATAGAGAACCAAGATTAGTGGTTGGTTCTTCACAACCTTGAAGTATAGGTTAAGGTCATATTCGCTCTTAGAGAATCCCAAGCTCTCAATATAGTTGTAAATCCTCAAATACCAAGACCCTAGGGCTTTCATAATCCCATACAAGGATTTCTTCAGTTTTCATACATGGCACTCCTTCCCATGAACTACAAACCCCTTAGGTTGTTGTATGTATACATATTCTTGGACCTTGCATTGAGGAAGGTAGCCTTCACATCCATCTAGTGAAGCTTCCATCCAAGAACTGAAGCAAGGGAAATCATAACTCAAATAGTGATGTACCTAGAAACAAGAGAAAATGTCTCATCATAGTATATCCCTTCTTTCCATGAGAAACCACTGGCTGTAAATATTACTTTATACTTTTCAATAATTCCATCAGGTACATGTTTGATTTTATAAATCCATCTATAAGTTAATATGAACTTTGATTCAGGTTTAGGAACCACCTCCCAACCATCATTATTCATAATATAATTGTATTCTTCTACCGTGGAATATTTCTATACTTATTGCTTAGCATATTTTTCATAGGTGGAAGGTTTTGAATCACTAATGTGACTCACTTGTGCAACATATCCTGACTATATTTTAGGTATCCTTCTCTCTCTAGATATTCCTAATGGTTCTCCCCATGCTTTTTATCCTCTTGTAGAATGTCTTAACACCATGCAGGTATCCTCTTAGCAGGAGGTTTAACAAGTGATCTTTCAACCAATTCCATTGGTTCTTCAGGAGCTAGCGAATCTAAGGACTCTTCTGAATTCTCCCTCTCAATATTTGAAAGATGAGAACCCAAACATGGATCCTCCATCATGGGAGTCTCATGCTCCTCCATGTATGAATCACATTGAATTTCTTTAGAGCTCTTGAAGGAAGCCTCTTCATGAAATGTCACATCTTTGTTAACTTCAATGTGTCTTTGTCTTGGTACATAGATTATGTAGGATTTGAAGGATTTGCTATAACCAACCAAATTCCCTTTCTTTTCGTATGGCTCTATCTTTGTCCTCTTCTATTTTGTTACATGAATCTAGATAGGACAATGTTGGTGCACTTTCGGTCAACCCAGGTTCAAATCCTTAGTTGTCAACAAAGCTCGAGTTATCATCCTGAAAGAGGACTCCATCGGCAACACCTGCAATGTAGATGAAGTATCACTCGAGATATCTATTGGGAACTACCAGAATCAGGTTTCTGCAATTATGGGTGGATTTCTACTCTTAAAATACTTTATCAAATCACTTGATCGGATTCTAGAATTATACTTCTTGGTATTTCTTATTTATTCAAGATAATAGTCTACTCATCTTGCCATAGAGATCACGACATTTAACATAAAATCCTTATCATAGATTCAATCTATTAGTGGTGTGACACATATATATGGGTTTATTCATAAATAGATGTTGCACGACATATTCAAATCTACTTATTCACAACATGCATACATTCGACATAAACGTATTTATCAAAGGCATGCATAGACAACATTTAACGTGGAAACCCATTCAGGAAAAACCACAAACGGGCTCTGCATCTGGAATGAGAAACAGGTTAGCACCTTTTTTCTGCACACTGAGCTTCCATTCTCTTCTTTAAATATTCTTTACAACTCATATATACTTATCTCCCCTCATTCTCTCTAGTTTTGGGTCTAGGTATTTCTTCTCTCCTTCACTCCCTTGACGATCTGCACACAACCTGGATCGATCCTTTAGGTAAACAAATCTCTTCTCTCTTAACTTTGTTCAACAATAATGACCTAAACCCCAGAACGAAAAACAAACAACCAACCCCGCACATAGCTTGGGTTCCCCCTTTTATAGGCTTCTACATGTCTTAATCAACCGACTCTTTTATGTTAGTCGACGGGTTGTCATTCCTATTTTTGTACATTCACTTACAACTAAAAATAGACATTATCAAGCCAAAATACAATTATGCTTTATTACCAAAAGTGTGCTTTATTCTAACTAACTATTTACCCACGATCACTCGAACTATCCTTTTCAACTGCTCTATTCTTCTTTTGTCGCAGCTCCTCTTTTGTCGCAGTTCTTCTTCTATCATAGCTCTTCTTCCATCGCAATTTCCTTTCTATATTGCAGCTGGAATATTTATCTTTTCGAACATAATTCTAGTCAAATTTTGCCTAACTTTTCCTAGGGACAACATGCCCCTAACACTAACTTGTGGCTCATCCCGAGCCACATTAGTCTAAAAACTCTATTATTGTGAATTTGCTTTAAGACTCCCGAAATATTTTCACTACTTGCTTAGTCTCTTGTCGCACCTATGCTTCTATCCTCTCAATTTTTCAACCAGTTAGGAACTAAGGTTTTCTAAAGTTGTAAGTACTGTTGATCCCAATGCTTGTCACACTTTTTCATGTACAGGTTGAATGATGCCTATGACTTTTTCTGCCTCTGCTTGCAGTTCTATGACCTTGGCATTTCTCTTTTGTTGTTGTGTTCGCAGTTTTGCGACCTGCTGTTGTAGCTTCTTCATCTCAACAACCTTAGCCATTTTCTCTACTAATGGCAGTTCTTTACTTCGTTCTTCAATAGGTTCACCTCTGTCTTAGTAGTGCGCAACTACTTTGTTACTTTCTCTAACTCTTCATCTTCAATCAAAGCTTCCCATGACTTAGAAACCTGCTCGACCACCTTGGCACAAAGTGCCTCTGCTTCTTATATCCTTGTCGCAACCTCAGTTTTTTTCTTTTCTTCTCTCTTCCAGTACCTCTAGAGGTGTACTGGGTTTCACTTGTAATTCCAGGTCCACGACCTTCCAGCGGAGGTCCTCTACAATTTTTCCAAGTTGAAATACTTTGGCTTCTACAAACATCTCATGCGTGATTCCTTCATCAATAAAATTGTTGCAAGCAAGTGTTACAGACGTGTTAAGCCGATGCCATTCCTCCTCCCGGGACTTGGATTTCTGCTTTGTGTCTTGGGCTATTTTATTCATCTTATTAACAATCTTGTTCAATGATTTAACTTGATTGACTAGAGCGCTCTCTTTGACCTTTATTTTTGTGACTGCAACATTCTGAATCGCATGCACTTCATACATCAGTGGTGCAGAGAAATATATGGTGACATGGCCAAAAAATTTTACCATGGTATTCAGCTTTGCTGACCCCAAGTTGATTGCTTGACCCGACACTTGAGTCTTTATTGGTGGAGTTGGCGTCGACGTATCCCTAGGTGTCTCTTCATACGATCCAGCTATGTCTTGCGACTCATACAATTATGATGTGTAGTCGACCGCCACTCAAACTTCTTTTACTGCTTTACAAACTGTCTGCAATAAATCTACAACGCGACTTGTTAATTCTCTCTGCCACTCATCTATCTTTTGGTAGCTCTTATCTCAAATTTCAGGATCTTTTTAACTGTTAAAAATTGCATGTGAAATTTGTATGTTAAAAAATCATAAACATTCTTTAAACTAAAATTTTAAATGCTTAAAACACACACATAAGCAAATAAATAAAACAAGTATGAAAACTAGAAGATTGAAGGAACCATGTGATAATGGAGTTCGTCCCTCCTGGACTACATCAGTGGGTCCAGCTTCAATGAGGACCAATCTTATTAATCTTCAGAAAATTATCAAAACAACTTACAAAATCCTTCAAAGGAACTTTGGCACTATGCCATACAAAAAATCCTTCATTAATTCCTCACATGCCTCTCCAGTTTCCCACACCTTCACAAGGTAAAATACAATGGTTTAAATAGCCCAAAAACCCACATCTTATCCCAAATTGAGTGGGATTTTCAAAATTTCAAACATCAAAGTAAAAGGGATAAAATCTATTTAAAGATGGATAAAAATTCAATAAAATAATAAATATTTGTTAAAAACAATCAAAAATCTGAAATATAATAGATATATGGTTTGAAAACCATATAAAGATGTGGATATGGGTTTAAAAATAGGCCAAAAAGGGAGAGCTCCATATTGTGGGTTAAAAACCCTCTTCAAACAAACTTAAAATAATAAAAGTATACATACCTTAACAAAAGGCACTCTTGGCGTGTTGGTTAGAGCACTTGTCAAAGGGGGAGGAGGTCACGGGTTCAAACGTGTGCACCTCTCCCAACAATATGAGTCTTATTGATTAAATATTGGTACATGGCATATATATTCATGGCTAAAGTTTGGAATTGATTTGGATTATGGTTCCACCGAAATATAATATTACAAATATTAACTGGATTTGAGTTCATTACTTGTTGGCTGGTACAAGACCATATGCCAGGGTTTTTAAGGATAATCTCCCATCGACAGGACGTAGGGATCACCTGACCATAGAGAAGGTAAGGCCTCCTCTATTTCAGGTCCCACGTCCCTTCATAGAGCACACATACCTCGTTCCTTTGAGTACTAAATTTACCCCTTTGACTTCTTCGGTTACTTCCATCACGGTAAGACGAGGAGCGAGGCCGAGGGATTAGCTTTAGGCTGATTGACCATATGCCAGGGTTTTTGAGGATAATCTCCCATCGACAGGACGTAGGGATCACCTGACCATAGAGAAGGTAAGGCCTCCTCTGTTTCGGGTCCCACATCCCTTCATAGATCACTCATACCTCGTTCCTTTGAGTACTAAATTTACCCCTTTGACTTCTTCGGTTACTTCCATCTAGGTAAGACGTAGAACAAGGCCGAGGGATTAGCTTTAAGTGGACCGACCATATGCCAGGGTTTTTGAGGATAATCTCCCATCGACAGGACGTAGGGATCACCTGACCATAGAGAAGGTAAGGCCTCCTCTATTTTGGGTCCCACGTCCCTTCATAGAGCACTCATACCTCGTTCCTTTGAGTACTAAATTTACCCATTTGAATTCTTCGGTTACTTCCATCTAGGTAATACACAGAGTGAGGCCGAGGGATTAGCTTTAGGCTGACCGACCATATGCCAGGGTTTTTGAGGATAATCTCCCATCGACATGACGTAGGGATCACCTGACCATAGAGAAGGTAAGGCCTCCTCTATTTCGGGTCCCACATCCCTTCATAGAGCACTCATACCTCGTTCCTTTGAGTACTAAATTTACCCCTTTGAATTCTTCGGTTACTTCCATCTAGGTAAGACGCGGAGCGAGGCCGAGGGATTAGCTTTAGGCTGACCCCTTTTTAAAAATTACATTATATTCAAGTTAAAATAGAAGCTCCAACATTTAGAGTTTAAGTACTAATGAGCTGAGGAGACGGTTGGCAAAGAATTATGGAGGCATGGGAAGCATGGATGTTGGGGGTTTGGTCCTCTCCAACTCCTAAAATTACTCGAAAAATGTCTAATAAGAAGCTATCAGGGATGCCAAATGGAATGCACTGATTGGTCCACTTGACAACCGATCAATGGTTCACCTGTCAGCCACGAAACCAATACATGTCATCGGCCTCAACCACATCATTCCACATGTATTTTTGTGGATCAGCCACGTTATCCACCTGTTGATTGTACCTTCCACGTTACACCCTTGCAGTGGTGCCATGCGGTGCTCCTTTTTTAAGCCATTTTATATGTTTTGTCGCAACTTTAGAACTGAATAAAAGTTTTACATTCGGGGTCCATTTTGCATGAAATGGACGTTTTAGGAAAGATCTCATCGAGCCCTATGGAGTTAAAACCTTCTATTTACAATTTGAATACTTTAATTTTAATCGATCTTAGGGACCCTCCTGGATCAAACTCCCATCAACGAGTTTCTTTATTGTTTCCATCAAAAGTGTGTAATCATCATTTGTAAGGCCGACAGTTCCAAGTGATTTGTTGGCCTTCCTCTTATTATGACCATGTGGAGACTTATATGAGTGCTTCCTCTTATCTCCCACCTCTGGGTCTATTAGGGTCATACTTGAATCATTCAGAGTATTCTCTTATTTTTATTCTAGCAGTGGATCTTCTCCCTATCCTCCATTCTTGTTTTTCAATAAATCATCCTCTCATGACTCTTCTTCCACAGATAGTTGATCATTTGGGATAGGAACTCTCCATTCTTCTAGCCAATCTTTAATGATGGCATCAACTTCAGTAATAGACAACTGAAATTGTGTTGCCTAACATTGCTTTTGTGAATCCTATTGAGGCTCCAAGAATATATGACGGGCTTTAGCTAAAAATATGATAAGGTTATGAAACCTCTTAGCGATCATCATGGTGAGCCTAGATTACTTCTTAACAAAATGTCGAAGGGAGACACCCGGTAAAAATAATTCTACATTATTGTCTCTTTGTTGCTCAGTTTTGTGCCTGTCGAACTAGAGACTCTGGTATCAAGCTCCTTGACATAGGACGAGCACATCTACCCCTTGGTAGTTTGTTGGTTTTTCCCATATGAAAAACGAAATTAAAATGAGTATCCATGAATAATGAAATGGACTACCTTTCTCCTATACCTCCTCTGCATCTACTAAGACTTCATTTAGTAGATAGTGTGACCAGTTGATTTGGACTCCTGTTGCACCCAGCTCTACCACAACGATTGTCCCTGTGGTACATTGGTTCGGTCACATCTTCCACAGAAACTTACTAGATAAAACTTTCATTGTGACCTGAACTGTAGTATCATTGATAGAGGCAATTGCAAGCCCTCGTGTGTCTCTTGTCAGCTCATACTTATCTTTCAACTTTTTTGTTAACATTGTTTCCTAGTCTTTCCCGAAAATTTGAGCTGGGTTGGTGCCTGCAAATGGTATCCAACGATTGTTGCTATCAGCTCAACATCCACTGAAATCTTCTAGTTGAGCCATATAAGTACACCATGGAAACAAACTATCAACTGTTTTGTTAGCACCTGTATTGAACAAAAGCAATATAAGATCATGGGGGGGGATAAGATTGTGCTGTTTAAATACTTTGGTTTAAAGATATGATACAAAGGTGACGTGATGGTCTAAAAGAGCAGCCAAGTTAACAAAGATCCTAGGCTGTGATCGAAAGAAGGAGCCGATCCATGGCTAATACTCCCTCCTCCTTTCAAAACATGCGAGGAAGATAGCAGAAGTTCAGGCCTTTAGCCGCCTGCACAAATCAAGGGTTACAAATTGATTCGGGGATGATCTGCGGTTCATAACCAATCCGTCGGGAGAAAGTGCAAGTTAGTTAAAGAAATGGGAGTTGGCGGAATCACATATATTCCTCTCGATCCGACTGTGGAGGGACGGAATTGGATCACATCGGTGGTTGGGATTGATTTCGCAGCCGGAACCTGCGCGGCGGATAAACACCAGAGCTTCCAGCGGAAGGGACGCGTGGAGGTAAATCCGACGGCTGAGGATTAAAGACAGCGTGGATCGACGGCTATTTTGGTTTCCGGGAGATTAACATGCACGCGGGATAACCTTTGAGCCACCCGGCGGAACTTATTATATGCTGCCCGATCCAACGGTTGGAGATCAGAGGGTAATAGATCAACGGCTAACAATGATCCCGGAGGTCAAACTAGCACGGCGGATAATCCCGGAGTGCCCAGCGGAATTGGGTACGCGACTGAAGATCCGACGGTGCGTAGCTGAAGGGATATCGCATCAACGGCTGGGAGCAATTCCGCTGATTAAAGTTGCTCGACGGATAAAGCGAAGGAGCCCAGCGGAATTGGATGGGCGCCACATGATCCAACGGCCCGCCTGTAAAGGAAGATCAGATCGACGGCTATAGATGTTTCCGGGACCCATAGTTGCAAGGTAGATAAAGTCAAACGGCTCAGCGGAATGTGGGACGTGGCGTTTGATCCAACGGTGAGGGGTGGAAGTACGTCACATCGACGGTCACGAGCGACCCCGGAATGGAGACTTACACGGTGCTTAGTGCCAAGATGCCCGGTGGAAAAGCACACGTGGTGTACGATCCGAAGGCCAGGAATTTGCACAGAAGAGATCAACGGTCGGAAATGAACCCGGAGGAGAAAGATGCACGGCTGTTAGAGATAAGTAGCGGTTGTGGAAATAAATGCTTCCCACATGTCTAATCGGGGGTGTCCTATAAAGGCAAAATTGACCTCTCCAGCGATTATTTTATTGCTTGGGACCCGGCGAAAAGGACCTGTCGATTTGGGCGCTTCCAGTTGTCAGCACCAGGCGCATTCCGAACACACGTCTCCACAGTGAGCCAGGTAGGACCTTAATCCTTTAATTACTTCGCTCAATTATCATTATAAATTAAGAAATGGATCAACAGGGCGAAGCCTCTGTGTCTGGTCGGGTCCCGGATGAAAGAGAAGAATTCTTGGTAGATAGACACAGGGGTGTCTGCGATCCTTTCTTGTCTACAGGAAGTGTGTCAGGCAACACGAATGGTGCGCAGTAAATTATTCTCCCTCTCAGAGATTCATTGTGAGTCGGTCTGCGTCGAAGATACTATGTAAAACTGATGCTTCGGCCATTAGGGAAAATCTTAGTTTGCCCGAAAGTTACCCTGTGAACCGTGAGTCTATAAATGAGTCTGTCCTTGCCGAGTTTTTTAAAAGTTGCAACGATGACGCTCGCTCTCGATTCCTGTCAAGTATCCTAAAGGAAGGTCAGTCCCTTGAAGGCCTTACCTTGCCCTACCCCTTGCACATTTTTAGAACTGAAGTGCAGTGGGTAATGTCTTTGGTTTGTCAAGTGTTAGGTCTAGATGACGATTGTCATATAGGTGATGTTATCCTTGGTTTCCTGCTAAAAGTAAATTCTTTAAGTCCCGAGTCCCAGTCAGTTCCTGTGCTTAATTTAGACGAATATCTGGCCGAAGCAATCCACCTCCAGTTGACTGAATTTCCCAAGGTCCAGTTTTTTAGGTTTCAAACACACCTGCTTAACATGTTATTATGTTCTAATGTTACAGAATTAAAGTTTATAAGTACTCTATCCTCTTCTGATTTGCCAAAGCAAATCAACCTGATCGAATTTTCCAATTCGATCATGTCCGAAATATACAGGATGATGTTTGATCAAGAATTGCCCCGGGTCCTTGATGAAATGAAATGTTTGATGCAGTCTTCACCCGAGGGGCGGGTGGGAGACTGGTTTCTGTACAGAGATTATACTGTTTTGAGAGTGTATGGCTTTACAAGTCATCCTTATAGGTTGCCTTCCTTTTTGACCCCAAGGATTTTTGCTCTAGATTTTATGAGGCAAAGGTTGTTATCAGAGGAGGAGCATTTCGGTGCTTTCAGAAAATCTTTGAATATTAAATTTCCATTTAAAGTCGGCCCTTTCATTTTTAAAGGAAAAGGTGCCCTGGCATGTATAGAGAGATTGATGGAGAATATGGATTTCGTAAAGGATGTAAATATGAACTATGACCCCCACAAGGTGATATCATTGAGAAAGAAAGCAAACAAAAACAAACCGTTTGAGCATCAAGCTGTTGAAGGGTTAGCTGAAATGGCTAATTTGCTACAGTTCACTGACGAGTCCAAAACTGAGACAGAGACACATCCCGCATCTCGTTCAGAGATCCAAATCACAGAGGGTGTCAGTTTTGCGGTCAAGAGGAGTTTGGCAGAGGCCGAGAATATGGAAGTGGACGAAGAGACGTCCCGTAAGAAGGCGAAGCTGCTTGAAGGAGGTGATATGGTGGACGAAGAGATGTCCAGTGTTTCCAAAAAGGTTTCCTTGGTCGCCATCAAGACCGTACAGGTCAGTCAGTTTTCTTTTAAAGGTTCAGAAGGTGACGTTAACAACCCAGAATCCGGTCCCTTGTTTAAATCAAAAGAAGAGCTCAAGACAAGCTACCTAGAAAAGAAGAAGCAATCCCTGGAGGAAACACGAAATATGCTCCCTAAGGTAAGGAACCTGTATAGTTCTAAAACATCCCTAGTTGCTGCTAGGGATGCTGAGAAAAATACTTTCAAAATGGCCATTGTGAATGATAAGAAAATGTCAGAGATAGAAA
>LPNX010026469.1:100658-153390 GCA_001517045.1 Pseudotsuga menziesii | reverse complement strand
TCAATAGTGCTGTCTGCGAAGAAGATCATCCAAAAGCACTAGTTGATGAAGACTGTCCAAGACAAGTCCGATGAGTTGGTCGTGCAAGTCAAAGAGTTCAGACAAGATTTTAGAGAGTTGTTCGAAGACGGATTGTCGTCTTTCTGGGACGAAGAAGGTCGGTTGCGCTCACTGGAACATTATCATCAGCTGCTTGTTCGGGCTCGCATGGATCACTCGAAATTTAATAGCATGGAAAAAAGCCTATCAGGGCAAACTATTGTGGACATATTAGCGGAAGATTTCAAAGTCTTACAGAAGTTCACCGTCATCAGAGCCAAGTTACCCAAGAAATCTTATGAAACATATATGGAGCTCGAGGTGACCACCCAAGAGATGATGGAGTGCGACACCCCAAGTTCGGAGCAGTGGAAAGCTGTCAAGAGGTTTGGGAAAACAAAGTATATCGTTCCCTCCTAAGAACAGGTGTCATGGTACCGAAGAGCTGACGGGGCAAAGACATGGAGCTGATGGCGCAAAGGCATGGAACTGTTAGGCGAAGACGTGGAAGCTGTTAGGCCCAAGTTTGTTATTCAGTTGATTCATACTTTGTGATCGGTTAGGAATGGAATTGTAACAACTTCCTAGTGGTGTAGGATTTCGGTTACAAACTCTAATTTACGTCGGTCATTCTGTTATTGATCTGCTGGAGGCAGACTTATTGTTTGATCTATAAATTTGTATCTCTTTTATGAGATGGGGGTTGGAACCCATCAGATGAAGTAATTTGTGGAGAACATATTTGTCTTAATTTTTACCGAAATGAATGCATGAGAGTTCTTTTTCAGAGATTCATGTATCATTGACGTTGCAGTCCGTGCTTTCTTTCTCTGTGTGATTTGTAATTTTCCCTGTGTAACGCTCCATTCTGTTTTTTCTGTCGTATCTGGAACATAGTGTTTGATGTTTAGAATTCATATGCTTATGCTCTATTCATCATTTCAGGTATTATATGATCTTTTCTACTAAAGTTGATATGGAATTCGTCTTAGACGCTCTGTATTGATGGGTTGTTCCCTCATTTCTTCTATTTTCACCCTGACAAACGAAATGACTGCAATTATGTGATTATCTTGCCTTTGAAAAATCCTGTGTATGCATTTTGGGAATCTTTTTGTATGTATATGACTCCGTTGCCCAATGGATATGTGATTGTTTCAACCAAATAAATAAACCTTTAAATATTGTTACCGTTTGGTCTTGCAATTTGTAAAGTTCATGTTGAGAGATCCCTCTCTGGGAGAGAATACCAATATCTTCCTAAAGTGGTTTTGTTGTTACCTCGGGGTGTACCTTTTACAACCTGGGTACATTCTGAGTGCTAACATGTTTAACATATGCATTCACCTCTGTCATGTCTCCAAATTATGGCATGTACATCAGCAACAGTAAACCAGCTTTGTACAATCCTCTTGCCCATTCCATTGGAACCATGCAGATATGGCCATCCTCTATGTCTCAGACAATCATGATATATCTTTTCAATTCCATTTCGGGAAACTTGCACAAGTCGTGTTCAACAAAGCTCATTTTTTGCAATTTTGCAAGTATTTTCACCGTTACTCCAACACCTTTTGGTACTATCGGTGCTACCAATGGATGCTTTTCATTTTTACCGAGTCTGACCTTAAGCACATCAGTTGGTCTATGCAGGACATAGTCTGGAAGCATGTACTCAGGCCTTGCTTCTTCCTCATCTTCTGGTGGTGGTGTTGCTGCCTTCTTGCAGGTACCAAATTGTTTCCTTTTTGATGTGCCAGGTGGGTCTGGTCTTAACCTAACTTCAAGAATGAATGGTTCATGTTTATCTTCTTTTGTAACCATCGTCGACGATGGAACCAATGTAGTAGTGTCTTCCATAATGGTTGTACATGAAGGTGTCTCGACACCTGATTCTGCAATGGTGCTTGTACTAGATATAGAAATGACCATACTCTACGAAAAATAGCTTTGGCTATTACAGTTGCAGACACAATAGCTCATCATACTAATTCATATGCAATAGAATGAAGAAAACTTCGATGCAAAGATGATATATGTCTGCACATTCAATCAGTCATTCGTTCACATGAGCGGGCAATAAATGCAAAGGTGGCAGCGATTTTCATCACATGGAGTAATATTTCTAATCATTACGGGGAAACCTTCACTTTTCCTATCAGTTTAATAGTATTTATTGTGCATTAATGATGGAAGTGACAAAAAACTACATCGCCAAAATCTCCACATCTTCAAGTTGATTACAGCCAGCTGTCTTTTTGCGACCACAAATTATCATGCGACAGGTATATGGCCTTCGACGCGTTTCTTTCCTTGCGACAGACGGAGTCTGTGCCACCATTTTTCTTCTGTGACAAATAAATAGTCTGTGACATATTTTATTTTACCTCGATGGACATATTGTCTACGATATAAAACAAAAAAATTCATACCTTTTACAGAAATAATTCTTATACATCTACGTCTTTTTGTTTTTCTTTTCTCTTTTTTTTTCCAGCCGGCCAAGTTGCGGCTATCTTGATAGGGATTTAGTCGACTTCCATTCACCAATTCTTTTAAAGGTGTTCCATATAACTTCTGCAATTGTATTGTGCCTCCTTCTATGATCTGAATGATAATATACGATTCCAACCAATGTGTTTTCATTTTTCCTGGGTGCTTTAAAAGCTTACTATCATACAGGAGGATAGGTCATCTTATTGAAATTGCCTATTCTTGATGTGTCGGTCGTGCCATACTTTTTTATCGTTCCTTATCAAAATTTTGGTGATAGTCTGTGACGAAACGCTCTTCCTCCAACTCTACTACTTGCGACAATCTTTCTTCGACAACACCAACATCAGTCATATAAGTAATCACAATTATCCTTAGATTGGATACAATGTATTCCATCGGCATAACAACCTCTTTTCCATGCACCATTAGAAATAGAGTTTGCCATGTCAACTTCTTACAGGTTGTGCGATATGCCCATAGGAGCATTGAAATTTTATGGTCCCAATCATCTCTTTAAACATTATAGATCTTTGTTAATGTGTTTTCGATTATCTTGTTGAATGCTTCAACAACACCATTTGCTTGGCGGTGATATGGTGTCGTCTTCCTGTGTTGTATCTGGAATTAATTAGTTAATTCATCGATCAATTGATTGACAAAGTGAGTGCCCAAATTGCTTATAAAAATATTTGGGCATCTGACTCTAGTCACAACATTGTCAAACAAAAATTTTACAACAGTCACAGTACTACAATCCTTTAATGGTGCTTCTTCATCCCATCTAGTCAAGTAATTTGTTGTAGTAATAATGTATCTTGCACTTATTCTTTTTCCTGGGGGTTGATAGGACCCACAAAATCAACATCCCATTTATCAAATGCATGTAGAATTATCTAAGGTACTAGATACATTTCATCTCGTCGCAACGACTTTTCGGTTCTCTAACAGACATCACAGTTGCGACAATATTCTCAAGCATCTGCATGCAAAGTAGGCCACCACAATCCTGCTTGCAATATATTCTACACAGTATATTTTCTAGTATAATGGCCTCCTACGACACAAGCATACACTTTGTTCAATATCATTGGTCACTTGTGTTCCAGTATACAACAACAAAGAATTTTGTCAAATCCCATTTTATACAGTTTTCCAGCTATCAATTGGAAATTTGCAGCTTACACCAGTAATTGTGTCTTTTGCTCAGTATTGAACCCTTCTGTTGCATATATCATACTCAATAATTGTGTAATGTCTCTATAGTGGTCATCAAACATCATGATCGTAAATACTTATGCATCAGGAAGACTATCGTCGATATTACCAGATTCTATTCCACTTTCAAGCCTTGATAGATGGTCTGGTCCTGAGTTCAATCGTCCCGGCTTAACAAAGACTTCAAAGTCAAATTCCTGAAAAAAGGAGACGCCACCGACAAATCTCCTCCCCTTAACACTGGCTTATCACCCAGGTATTTCAATGTAGAATGATCTGTGTACATTTTGAAATATCCACACAACAAATAATGTCGAAATTTCTGAAGTGTGTATACCATGGCTAGTCCTTCTCTTTCTGTCGTGGTATAGTTCTTCTCTATTGTTGATAATTTTATGCTAGAGAATGCAATTAGATGATCAATCGACCCTTAGCCAATATGTGACAGTACAACAACTGACATACGACTCATCGACGTGTACATGAAATTCCTTCTTCTAGTCTAGAAAAACTAGTATGTGCACTCTAACCATCTTATTATTTAGGGTATCCCGAATCTCTTGGCAGTGTTCGCTCCATTTAAATGTAACATCCTTCTTCAACAACTTCTCCATTAGAGTAGTCAACTCGACATATCCTTTGATAAATTCCCAATAGTATCTTGTATGTCCCAATGTCGTTCTTAGTTGTTTCACTGTCATAGGTGGTGGTAGGTCAACGATGATCAAAATTTTAGCAGGTTCAACCAAGATACCATCGCAACAAACCACATGACCCAACAGGATTACAAATGGGGCACAAAAAATACATTTATTTAGGTTTAGCTAAATCTGATACTGTTGACACCATTCTAGCATCATTCTAAAGCTCTCAATATGATCCTTTCTAAGCCCAAACACCGTCCATTCGTCAAAGTACACCTCAAGAAATTTATGAATAAAGTCTTTAAAAGCAACCACTACTATCTTGGAAAATATAGCAGGAGAATTGTTGAGTCCAAAAGGCATTACCATGTACTTAAAACACCCCTACTTCGTCGCAAAGGTTGTCTTGTGTCGATATTCCTTCGCGATTTTGATCTGATAGTATCCAGAGAACCCATCAGTGAAAGAATATAATTCTTAACCACTAACACTCTCCAATACTTCATCACAAATGGAGTCGGAAATGGGTCATGTAAGCAAGTGTCATTCAATTTTCTTAGATCGACTCAAATACGCACTTCATCGATAGTCTTCTTATCTTGTAGTATTATCATACTGATCCACTCAAATTCCTCAACAAGTTCTATGATACTGGAATCCTGCATTTGATCTAACTATGTCTTAATAATTTATTTGTACCTCAGGTTCAGTCGGTATGGTCATTTCTTCACAGGATTTAATGGTATCTTCATCTCTTCGAGGTCTCTGACAATCCCTTTCATCTCTAAAAATTTTGTAGGCAACAAATCTTGAAATTACTGCAGTAAGTCCGTGATCTTCCCGACATTTTCATCGTCCCAATAATCTTTGATGTTGGCAAACTTTGGATTCTATAGGGATCCAATATTACTTTCTTAACTTTCAACAGATTCATAAATCGGTTGCTTGAAATACCAAATCCTTGCACCACGTGAGTACCTTCAGACTCTAGGATGTTTATGTCTCGTGGGTCATCATCATAAAGTTCACCCATCACATTATATCTCTCCATGTCGTGTTGGATTGTCGCGTTGATATGATTAAAGTTTGTCATTGACACAGGGATATCTTCAAATATTTTTGTCTTAATCACTTGCAAAGAAGCATCAATCAAAGGATGATCATCAAAAATCTTGAAAGTGTGTGTAAAGCTGGCATCTAGTTCTTCATATTTCATTGTTCCACGTTGTAGTTCAGTCGACCTGTACCAGTTCCTTCGTATCATGCCTATTGTATGTATGAATTGGTGGACCCATTCTAGTCGTGGACATGCCTCTCATGTCACGTGACAATATTCGATGTGCTCGACAAGATTAACCAATCATGTATACTTCTGACCAGTATAGTTGATCTCCTATCCCAATTGTATCTCCATCAATATTCGGCATTGAGGCCATTCTAAGACATAATTTTTATGTTCAACCCACCATATCGTAGGTGTAGCTTTCAGTGCAAAATCTAGGGCAGACAAGTGCTGATGTTCTCTAACTTTTTACTTAAATTGTGTTAGAAAAGATGCCAGGTTAGGTAAACCTTCATATGTGGGTAGACCACTTGCCTTGATACCTACCCGTCGCACCGATTGTGTAATTCTTGTGCATCTTCTCATCGATACTCCATGCAATCAGTTCTTTTGGTTCTCCAAATCTTCTCTAGAATCTGATGTACGGGAACTAATGTTGGGAAAACTGAGATTTTTGTCAACTGTTGGATTCACATAATGATCCATTGTAGAAGTAATGTTATCTATTTTGTCGAGATAATCCTGTTGCCCCTTACTATTCAATGGATCGATGTTTCTCTGACCTTCCGGCGGATCAATTGGTGCAACAACCCTTAACTTTGAGTCTTCAAATGTTAATATTATTTTCTTAAAGTTGATAATGGTTTGATTATCAATTTCCTAGTCGATCCCTAGAAGTACAGGATACAAATTCATATCATCAACAATCTCAATCACTTCGAAGTCGGCATAAGTTTTGAGTCCTTCTATCTCGAAAGGAACCTGATTCAATCGACCTATAGGTAGAACCCTCAACTGATTTGCTAATTTGAGTTGGACAGGAGACCATACGAGTCTTGGTTTCTCCATACTCTCCCAAGTTTGTATAGTCGGGATGTTAACATCAAATATCAAGTCCAAAATAATGTAATCCATTCCATAATATCCTATCTTGGCGGTCATTCTCAATTCTCATCCAGTCTTCAATATTTTCCTAACATGATTAACCCTTTTTTTTCTAGTCGCACCTCTTCTTAAGGTTCTTCTATTAAGGCTATCATTTATGCAAAAACATCTTTATCTTGGGTTAGCGCTAAGAAACTTTTAAATAAGTCTTTTAGTTTAATAACAGTTCCCATCGGTTGCTTTCAGAACAACTGATTAAATTCTTAGGCATTTCCAGTATTGGCCCTCCGATAAATCTAGCAGTAGAAGTTGACGCTTGATTTCTGTCAATGAACTCTTGTTTCCCTCCCAAGAATACTTCCTTTTTTGGGACATTGAATGGTGCTTTCTTTTGTTTTGTCACTCGCACCTGTGACTATCTATACGGTACTTCTTGATCTAATCCAATCGTAGCACCTCCTCTCGTCATGACATCAATATGTGGCTCCCTTGGTTTAGAAAAGATCTTCTAGATATTCTAATTGGGGTTCATATTGGGATTCTTGTTGGATTCAGATTTCCCACATTCCTAGACTGCCACTTCGCAATCAACTATGGACATTGCTCGAGAGTATGATCAAAAGATTTGCAGAACGAACATGTTATGGTAGGACTCGTTCAATCCCTGTCAAAATGTATAATTTGCCCACAATTGTAGCATATAATTTGGCCTCTTCTATGACCAAATCCTGCTCGTTGTCCTCAACCTCTAAAATTTCCACCCCCCTGGGTTGAGGGTATTGTTGTTGCAGATACTAGTTCTATCGATATTGGTTATGAGGGTACTAAGCCTATGGATATTAGTTATGAGCTCGCTTACCCTGCATTTGTTCTCCACTCTTCATTAAATAAGTATAAACTATTTTCTCCTGCAGCTGTTGATATGCTCTGCAATCTTTCTCATCATGGCCTACTTATCAACAAAACTTATAGTACAAATTGGTCATCTCACTTGCAATCCTTTGTAACTATAAAATTTCTTCCAACCTATGGCCTCTAGTCTGGCATACTCTACACCAAGGAATCCCTTGTGTATTTATCGAATATGGTGCTCCTGATGTGTATTTATCAGGCAGTTGTCTTTGTGGTGCCCTTCGGTTCTACATCTGGTACACCAAAGTTCTTTATGGATTTCCTTCCTTTTTTTAATATCCTGAATTTGCAGTGTAAGGTTGGCTAGTTGTGACTGGGTTTACATCATTGCATTAGTCTCTATGACCGGTGAGGATTCCAACTTCATATCCAATTCCAGAGCCTCGATCTACGACACAATATTTTGTTGCATTAAGGGAATCCGAATGTGTGGTAACAATGTCGCAATAAACAATTCTTTGTGTTGAATATCCAACATTTGAAAGCTTACTTTGGTCATTAGCATCTTGAATCTTTGGTTGAAGTCCCAAACAGACTCTGTAGGCAATTGCTATATTTTTTTCATCTCCATAATATACTGCGACTCAGATTTGGGCTTTCTGAACTCATCTATTAATCCTACCCTGATTTGATCTAGTGTTTTTTGTGGGATTCCTATCATAACCATAATAATTTCATATACCAATCCAATGCATGACCCTTAAGGGTTGTGATCATTTGGTATTTCTTGATGGCTTCATCTTGGACCTATCACATGGTCCACATGGCCTCGCATAGAAACCAATGTTGTTCAGGGTCTTCTAACCCATTCCCATTAAATATTGGCACCTTATATCGTTCTCGGACATTATGTTTTTTCTTCGTAATATTGTATTGAAGGTTTGGACGACGGGAATCCATTGTGTACTATTACCATTATTATTGTTATTTTTATTGACACAACCACTAGGTGATAAGTTTCTAGATATTACCTTCGGATATGTACGTGGGGTCGTGGGTATGTCGTATTGGTACTCTGGATCCAGGGATTCTTCTTCATCTTATTTTTCATATACAGGTTTGTATTCCTCTTCCTTGTCATAAGAACCTTCATGAAAGTGCAACACCAATTCGTAGTCCTCTACTCTGGTCGTATTGCAACTTCCTCTTCTAGTCGTAGTCCTTCTTCTCTTTCCCGACCGAAATCTTCTCCCACTCCTCAGGAATCCACATTCTATATTAGCTTATTCCATTACATCTTATTCAGATCTTCTCTCGCAACATTACCCAAGATCTCCATGCATAAATATTTATCCGTCGAACTCCATTCTCAGGATCCCTTTCTCACATACAACCATATTTATCCAAATCTTTAAAGATGTTAGGTATTGTCCTTTGGGTCCCAGGAAAAATTCCCTTTCAGTTTCACTATATGACCTTATATTGTCGACAACAAATTTAGTGATACATCCTTCTAGAATACAGTCAACCCATAAATCGACAACCCTAGATATAGGGTTGCTAATACTTTTCAGGCGTTGAATCAGCTAAGGGATTAGGTTCTCCTTCTTGAAAAGTCTTATTTCATGTTGGAAACTTTAACAACCATTCATGCAACAAAATAAGGAATTCACAAAAGAAATGAATATATGTATATAGGTATCGTTCTAACCACTCTATTGGGTTCAACCGGGATCCTTCACTTTCTTCCTGCATAAACTCTAGTGCTTTAAAATCTACTCAATCTTGAATTTCCAGCTTCGTTGGGTGCCAAAACATATCCCAACCACAATGATTAATGGTCCTGACAATGAAACCAATTGTTGGCATGCTTCCGGTCGACCTAGGTCCAGATCCTTAGTTGTCAACAAAGCTCAATATATTGACCCGACAGAGGACGACTCCATCGGCAACACTTGCGATGAAGATGAAGTCTCACCCGAGATATCTATTAGGAACTACCAGAACCAGGTTTCTACATTTATGGGGGGTATTTCTACTCTTACAATACTTTATCAAATCACTCGACCAAAGCTGGAAATTATACATCTTGTTCTTGACTATTTATTCAAGATAATAGTCTGCTCATCCGTCGACAAAGATCACAACATTTAACATAAAATCCTTAACACATATTCAATATATTAGCAGTGCAACACACACACACAGATATATATATATATATGGGTTTATTCATAAACATATGTAATGAAACATATTCATATCTACTTATTCACAACGTGCATGCATTCGACATAAACATGTGTTAAAGGCACAAAGAGACAACATTTAATGTGGAAACCTGTCTCGGAAAAAAACCACAAAGGCGCTCTTAATCAGGCATGAGAAATAGGTTAGCACCTTTTGTCTGTGCACTCAACTTGCATAATATTAATCAACCGACTCTTTTGTGTTAGCCGAGAGGCTACCATTTCTATTTTCATACATTCAGTTACAACTCAAAATAGGCAATATCGCCCCAAAATACAATTATGCTTTATTACCAAAAGCGTGCTTTATTTTAAATAACTCTATACCCACAATCAATGGAACTATCTTTTTCAACTGCTCTATTCTTCTTCTTCCGCGATTCCTTATGTCACGGCTCCTCTTCCATCGTGGCTTTTCTTCCTTCACAACTCTTCTTCTGTCGCAACTTCCTTTTTGTCTTGCGATCGGAATCTTTACCTTATCGAATAGAATTCTGGCTAAATCTTGCCTAACGTTTCCTAGGGCCAACAAACAACCGAAGATCTTCAAGTGTCAAACATGTATTTTTTATACAGTGAAAACTTCTTCATGAGTCTTTTATCCCAGGGTAGCACATGGGATTCTATTATGGATATAAACAACAATGTTGGATGATTTATCCCATAAGGAGGTAAGAAGATATCGATCACATATCATGGATTTTATAGCCTCACATATTGTTCTATTATTCCTTTCGGTGACCTCATTCTTATGGGGGTTGCAATGTACTGTCAGTTGTCTTTTTATCCCTACATCACGACAAAACTCATTTAAGGTATGAGATTCAAGCTCTCCTCCATTATCATGTCTCAAATCGCAAATGTGTTTTCCAGTTTGATTCTCAACCAATGCTTTAAACTCTTGAAACTTACTAAACGTTTCACTCCTAGCCTTTAGAAAATAGATCGATGAATTTCGAGAGAAGTTATATATAAAAAGCACATAGTACATATAACCATTCAAGGATGGTGTTGACATAGGACCACAAACATCTAAATGGATCAAGTCCAGGATCCCTTTGGATCTTGTGGTACTTCTTGGAAAACTCTTCTTGATGTTATTCCTAAGAGAACAACCTCTACAGACACTATCATGCTCATATTGAAATACAAGAATAGATTTTACCATCTTCTACAATCCAGGTAGTGCTTTGAAATGGATATGTCCAAGCCTCCAATTCACAGCTCACAAGGACTGACTATGTTATCCCTAAAGTCTACATTGAATTGCTACAAGGAAAAGACAGGGCACTTACACATAAAGGTTGGAAGCATATAGTTCTATCTTTGAGAGGTTGGATAAATATCAAGACAAATATGGTCTATGTGGAGTATTTGAAAAATACATAAATAATAGTAATAAGCTATCAATTCAATTTTTTTACAACCATGAACTAGATATGAGTCCAAGCGCAAAGACAAAGTTGCGATGTAAACATATGAAAATGGTAAGCTACATGCTACATCAAAATATTGTTGTCACCATGCAGATAATAAGATGTGTACATTGAACTTGCTTAAATCCCTGGAGTATTTGTGTCAAATGGATTGGAATTATATTTTGTCTTTTAAGTTTCCAATTTTGGAAATCCTAATGCACTATGCATTTTTACAATAGGCACAAGACTTGGATGATGTGATTTTCACATTAACAATAGGCGTCGATAACACTTCCTACCTTTGTACATAAAGCATCGCCCCTCCCTGACATCATTTGCTTATTTATAAAGTGCATCGACATCTGTTAAAAGGAAAAAAGAGAAGAATCGAGAGCCTTCTTGAAAAAATCCCTCATGGAGGCTTATCCCAACATATAAGCATAAGTTCCATTCAAACCCCTAACGTCTTGGGATGATACCTTAAACTTTTTCAAAGAATCCTCAACTCCCTTCATCCCTTTTGGCCTATAAATACAACCTAACCTTCACGTTTGAGGAAGGAGAAAAAATAGTATCCATATGTTGTTGAAATATTCTTAAAACTGAGAGGCAAGGTTGAAGTATTGAGGCAAAGGGCTAGTTGGAAGGAGGACAACACCAAGGCATCATGGTTGTAATTTCACCCTCCTTATTGTTAACACGGTAATGACTTATTTTTCCATAAATGATGTCTAATCTCATTTATAGTAATTCTTATTAGTCAATTGCTTAGATCTATTAAATTATCTTATTGTTTCTATTTGTTTCTTGTTTTCTTCGAACCTTTTGCAAGATATCTCTTCATCGGCAGGATTGCAAAAGCTTCAAGCCAACAAGGACAACCTTCAAAAAGAGGTACAAGTTCTTTACATTCAAGTGATTTAATAATTCTAGGAAAAGGTTTTCATTTCTGTTATGTTTTGTTCTATATCTAAACCATATAGTCTAGGAAACCAATCTTTATATGCATTGATTGAGTTTTTCCATTAACACTACATGTTCCCCATATTTACATAATATTCCATCATATAAAAGAGTTATAATCAAGAAGACTAAATGAAAACAGAATAATTATCATATGCAATAGACACTCACAGTGTAAATGTTATTAGTTTTGCAATTAACCGATTATGCATCCCATTAAAAATTATGTATTAAAATAGGAAATTAGCAGCAAACATACAGTAGGCACAAGTTAATTCATGGTCCAAATGATCTTAGGCGTTCATAGGAAACTGTATTATAAAATGATCTTACAAATATCACAGGCCTTTCACTGTCTTTTTCCCAAATCAAACCTCTTCTATATATCAATGTTTTATTTTATAATTGTTACATATCTTTTCTTTCAAATATAGATCCTATCTTAGAGGGATCAAGAGTGATATGTTTACTAATTGTATCCTTATACATGGAATAGATGGCTCGATGTCAAATGGAAATATGCACCTCCTGAGTTGTTTCCCTATTCTGAATGGTTCAAATCTAGAACAAAACACAAACACCAAATGTTAAACTTCTGTTAGATCTGGTTAATCACTTGAATGTAATGCATCAATACTTCTCTTAAAGGTTGTCCTCACTGTCCTTGAAGCTTTCTCCTATGATACTGCAGAAGAACCTGTAAAAGATTAAAGACAATAAGAAAAGGATTATAGCATACAAGATAATCAACTAGATCTATGCCCATGACCAAGGAATCAAACAATATATACACATGAAACAGTAAATATGGGAAAGAAAAGAAATTTTTTATTAGAAATGATTGGAGAGACTACAACCTTCATGCCTTGGTGTTGATATTTCCTTCCAATGGCTCCTTGCCTCCAAAGAATCAAGAATTATTTTGGCAGATTTTGGGTACGCAACACAATTCTTCCTCCTCTCTCCCATGGGGGATGAGCCAGTACTTAAAGGCATGGGAGAATGGGAATGGTTGAGGATCTCATGGGTGAGGTGGATATAAGTTCCAAAAAGGGAGGATCTCTAGCTCTAGGTGGTCCTAAGCCATAGGGATGAGGCTCCACGAAGGCAAGCTTCGAGAAGCCTCTCAAATTTTCTCTTTTTGCCTTGAAAACTCGAGCATCGCTCCTTTAATGAAGCAAACAGGTAGTGTCAAGGGCGTAACGCTCCTTGCAGTAAGGATAGAGGTGGTGACACCACTCTTTGCTCATGTATCAAGAGCGTTGTTGACTTGGGTAATGCTTTTTTTCAATGGAAGAGGAGCATTACCAGCTCAAAACAAGGAAAAATTTCAAGGGGATAATTTCTTCCTTCATTTATCTAGGGAAAAATTTGAGGGATTGGAGCATATTAGGGAATACCTATCTCATAACATGATGGTGACGAGATTTAGGTGTAACACTCAAAGTCAAAAACAATCTTAAGATCCTATTATTATGGGATATGCCATCTCATCAAACCAAACTTACTAAGTCTAGAAAATATATGCATGTCTATGTCTTACAATACGCACAAAATAAACATAAGTTTGAAGTTTCATAAAATATAAAGCATTAATAACAAGAATACCAAAATAGTGAAATGGAAATTTTGCAGCACTTATGTAGACTTGGAAAACTCAAACTATGTAATCTGGAACTACATCTTCTATTCCTGTTTGGACCAAGAATATACTTCATATGGATTCAACTTCATGATTCTAAAGTGTATCCTGTAAAATATGAGTGCCTAAATCTGTTAAGATACCTAACTTATCATTGCTATCCTGATATTTCTGTCTTTCATGTAGACATTCTTTCTTCCAATACCTTCTTTGCCTCAGTAGCTTTCCATTATTCTTCCTTAATCTTTGAGAATACTTTATTTTATGACAAGCTTGCCCCACTTCTTATTAAGCTTATTCAATTTGCTTTGAATTTCCTTATTGTCTAGTTGTAACTCCTTTACCAAGCCCTTATACTTCTTTAATTGTTTCTTAAGTTTCTAACTGGTTGGTTGATTATCATTTTCAAGTGAGAGCATATTATCATCCTCGGGTACATTTGCTTATGCAGTTGAATTTTTAACTTTTAGACTAACAATACCATTAAAATCCATACACTACATTTCTTGATCTTCCTTAGAGGTCGTGGGAACATAAGGAGTAGCTCTAGGAGAGCAGGGGATGGCATTAATAATATTTTCCATATTGGTTAATAACTCGACCACCTTTCTCTCAACTTCCATGGATGAATCATTGTCTTCATCAATAATTACCAGAGTATTTTTACTCTTTTGAGCCTCTTAAATTTGGCTTTTTTAGGTTCATGTTCTACAATGGGCTCAACGATTTCCTTTCCCTTACAAATTATGAGGCTACTTCTGGTTTGCAAGGGCATTGAAACTGGAGCTTTTACTTTTTGCTTCTTCGTCGTCTTGTTGACATTTCATCAGGAAAACTTTCAAGGTTGATGATCTTACCTTCTTTTAAAGTAGGGTTAAAGATATCCTTCTAATTAAACCTGGACTTATGTGACCCTGGTGTGAGGTCCCCTGAGAGGATATGGATTTGGAGTACCATGTTTCCTTTTTTATCTTTTACTTGTCCGATATCGTCATCAGGATGACTCAAATCCTGTTTTTCTTGTTCATCATCTCCTCTGAGTTTCAACTACTTAAAGACCCCTCTCATCTTTTGTTTCTCCCCCTTATCTACCCTATTTTTCTTATTTCCCTTCAATAATTCACCATTAGGTTTTCATGAATTTTCTTTGGGGAAAATCGCAACCTCTTCCTCAAGGATGACTTGTGTTTTGAATGAGACATATGTTTTTCAATTTCTAAGCCCTTTATTTTCCCCTTAACATTCTACGTTGTAACATAATCATATACCTTCACATCTTTAAGGGTTTGAACAGATTCTTACTTTATAAAGAAACTTCTAGAAGTACTTGGTGAAGATTTGGTGTCTAGGGTTTCAAATCTAGAGTCTTGAAGAAAATAATCCCAGGCCTTTTTGGATTTTTTCAAATATTCTACTATTAACATCTTAATCGGGACATGATGAAAAATACTATGCTGTTTTTTTTTTTAAACTCCTAACCTGGGCTGCCATTTTCATGGGACTCCTCAAAAAATAGAAAGTCGGGATCATTTGACGTCTAGGTGTAGGAGGAAACATATATGATACAAATGTACAATAGCGTACCTTCCCTCTCTGGTGATGTATCATTGGACCAAATTTAAAAGGTGGTTCTATTCCTCCTTCATTCAAGCTCCCAGGATACCCCTATGCTAATCCATATTATGATACTTTGTCTGCAAGAAACGATTGCATTCAGGGGCACTGACGTCTTGAAGTTTAAACTATATCTCCTTGTCTTGTGGTAGCTCTATGGATATGGATATTGAATTCTCATAGACTAGAAAATTCAGGTATCCAATTGTGACAGTATTTCCATTGAAACCCTCTGAAAAGCTTAGGCTACTCCAGAGTGATGCCCCTTCAATTTCTTGCAAAAATGAAACCAACCTACATTTTTTAAATTCACACCAAATTTTGGATATGCTTCGAGAATTTCAACGTCAATAGGCTTACACCTAAATACATGGCCACTCCTATGTAAAGGCATGACTACTTTGCTTGGTTACTGTGAGAAACAACGTCTTACTAGTGTCTATTATCTCTTAGTTACAATAGAATTGATTTGCAACATGATAAGCAATGACTTGGAAGAATATGAATAAAATATCTCACCCCAACCATAATGATTATCATGGAATATTAAGGAGAGGTTCATTATACGAATTCACGAGAAACTGGGGAACATCACCATCACCTAAATTCACCATTCACCACCTTTTAACTATTTTTCATGAATGAAAAGTCGGGCTATTTATATGTCTGAAAGTGGTTGTTCTAATGATTGTTTTATTATTCTGTAGCATTGGCGCATAGTTTGGTAGCATTGCACCCCTAGTTTGGTTGTGCATTGCTTTAGTTGTTTAGTAGTGCAAATTTTAAATTGTTTGGTAGTGCAACGGGCCTTTCATTCTGTAGCGCATTACTTTTTTTAGGAGGGCCTTTCCTGATAATCGACTTTAAATTTCCAAATATTTAAAACCATTTGATCAAGCAAATAGCACCTGCAGAGACTAAGAACACAACAAATTCTATACAAGTTGTGCCTTCTTAGTACTAGCTAACAATCAAATTGAAAACGGAAACATAAAACAAACATAAAATCATAGAGTAGAACATCAAGGATAAACGCTTGTATTAGGTAACAATTCGTGAGATAACCATATGATACATTTGAATTTTAGGATCTCAAGTTCAAAAATGAAGACAATCCTAGGTGCATACCTACCTACAACATTGTCTCCTACTAGGGACAACACTTCCATGTGAGGTTCTAAGAACCCACATATCAGTGTCCTTTATGTTCTAACAACTCTATCCCCTGTAATCCTCTACTAAAATCAATCATTGTTGAAAAATAAAGTATAAGACTATGTACTAGTGCCTCCATTGGGTTTGGAGTCTTATTGAGAAAATATACAACTCGTCACTATTTACAATAGTATTAGGATACCAACATCATTAGTAAATGAAAAAGTGTTTAAGAAAGGTCTCATTGACTAGGCCTACAACAATAGTGTTACCATCAAGGTTTTCCAAAATTAAAGTGTTGTTATTCAAAACCTCAGAAATATGGAATGGTCCAAACCATAAATTATCAAACTTACCATGCTTAGTCCTTTGTTCCCTTATAACGTCCCATCTTAAAACCAAGCCACCTAGGAGAAAGTATATTCTTTTGATCTTTTATCAAAAATTGCATTGACCTTGTCATGATGTTTATGAGTCTTTTCCAACAATGTTTCTCTAACATACTTGGCTTCATTGAATTGCATTTGGTTCCTCAATTTCATCCTGCAAAAAATTTAAAACTAGCAAGCCTAACTAAACAGGAAAAAATTGCATCAGTGCCATACACAAGCTGGAAAGGAGAAGTACCAATAGATTTTTTCTACTTACCCTATCCCCCCAAAGTGCATTTTTAAGCTTTGTTTCCCATGTCTTTTTCTTTTCAAACAATAATGGTTTGATGTAATTGACAAGATTTTTGTTGGTATATTTTGAATGCCCATATATTGTGGGTAATAAGGCATATAATGCTTAAGAGTTACACTATACCTTTCGCATAAATGTACAATATCAAATGACTTAAAGGTAGGAGCATTATCAGTTAAAAACTTATGTGGGCATCCAAATTGTGCAAAAATATACTCCTCCAAGAAGTTAATGATTACCTTGTTAGTTTCTCTCCTTGTTGGAATTTCTTCTTCCCACTTTATGAAGAAATACGTTGTTGTCATAATCCACCTATTCTTCCCACTAGATGGGGGATGAATTTCACCTATAAAATCTAATCCCAATTGTCGAAAAGGAGCATCAAATACAATAGGTTTCAATGACAATGGAAACAACTTTTGTCATTCGGCAAATTTCTAACATTCTAGACAGGCTCGAACTTTGAAAAAAAAATAAGATAATAAAGATGGCCAATAATATCCTACCCTTAGGATTTTGAAAGTTGTCTCCTTCCAATATCTGTGTCCCCCACAAGCTCTACTACGTGATTTTATTGTAACCATGTCAACTTCATCCTCATTAATGCATTTCAACAATACACCGCTAGGATCTTTCCAAAATAGAGTTTGGTTTACTATGCAATACTTTTGGGATTTCATCTTGAAATATTTGAAAATTTTCCTGTTAAACTTAGGAGGACGCTGAAGACTTAGCAAAATAAACACAATATCCATATACCAGACTGATGCAAAATACTTGTCCATAATATGTTAGTTTGTATCATTCTCTTGTATCTCATCAATAGTAGATTTATTCAAAACTATATCTATCCCAACTGCCTTGCAATTTGAATCAACAAGCAGTTTAGCTAGACCTTCCTTGACCCTTTACTAATTTTGTTGGTTTTATTTCAATATCATACTCGAGTAGTCTAGCTATCCACTTACCCCTCAACGACACTAGAAAATGTTATCCCTAAGGTTTGCACTATACTTCTACAAGGAAAAGCTAGGGCACTTAGAGATAAAGGTTGAAAGAATTTAGTTATATCTTTGAGGGTTTGGATAAATATCAAGCCAAATAGGGTTTAAGTGGAGTATTTGAACAATACATAAAGAACAATAATAAGTTATAAATTCAAAGGATTCACACCATGAACTAGATGTGAATCCAAACATAAGGACAAATTTGAGATATAAACATATGAACAAGGTAAGCTACATGTTCCACGTATTTACATAATAGTCCATCATATAACAACATTATAATCAAGAAAGATAAATGAAAACAAAGTAGATATCACAAGCAATAGACATTCACATTGTAAATGTTATTAGTTATGCAATTAACTGATTACGCAACACATTAAAATTTATGTATTCAAATAGGAAATTAGTAACAAGCATACAAGAAGCACAACTTAATTCATGGTCGAAATGATCTTATGCATTCATAGAAAACTATATTAAAAAATGAACTTACAAATATCACAGGCCCTTCATTGTCAAGCTGGACTAAAACATCTTTACAAAACTACTAGGAACATACACAATTATTTTATATTGAAGAATATATAGTCTAAAATATTCCAGGGCTTTAATTAAGGCATATGCCTATTTTTCTATGATATCATACCTTAATTCAACATCTCTTAGAACCTTGTTGAAAAATGCAATAAGACTGCAATAGCAATGTCCTTAGAAGCAAAAGAAAATGTAAGGAACTCCTTTAGTAATATGGAATCATAAGCATGAGTGCTTCAATTAAGGCTTGATTTATTTTTTCAAAATACTGCCCAACTTCCCTAGTCCATCTAAATTCTGCATCTTTTTTCAACATGATTGTAATATGCTTAATAATTTCAACAAAGTTAGAGACGAACCTTCTAAGGAAATTGATCTCACCAAGAAATGATTGAATTCCTTTTTTGTTCTTGGGAAGAAAATTTTCAAAATCACTACCATCCTATCTAGATCAACTTTAACTCCATGTTCATAAACTATATGCCTAACTAATCTTCCCTCCTACGTTGCAAAATTAGACTTTTTGGGATTAAGAGAGAGTGACCATATTTTCTGCACTTCAAAAAGGTTTGCTTAAGATGTTTGAGGTGCTCGTCATCTGACTTGGAAAACATTGTAATGTCATCCAAGTAGATAACAATGAATTTATATTTCTCTCCTATGAAGGCTATATCCATATCACTATGAAATGTTGCCCCTATGGTCATTGGGACAAAAAACGAACATTTCCATACATGAATGTCCCCCAGGGTATTACAAAAGCAGTTTTATTTATGTCTTCTTCATGGATAGCAATCTAGTTATACCCATAGAACCCATCTATCATGGAAAGGCACTGTGCTCCAGCCACTCTTTGCAAAATCTGGTCCATCTTCGATAAATAATCATTATCCTTAAGATAGATTTTGTTCAAATTCTGGAAATCAACATGAAGTTTGATTTCACCGTTCTTTTTCCTTACATGCACAAGGTTAGAAACCCAAATATAAAATCTTAAAGGAAATAGTTTTTCTAGTTCTTTTTCAATAATTGGTAACAACATTAGGTTAACATGTCTTAATTTATTCCTGATGACATTATTGTGTCATGAATCAACTCTTTAATGAACTTTCCAGGAACTTTGTAGAGACCTCCCTCTCTAACTCCAATCACAGTTGTAGAATTTGAGTCTCTATTCTTAGGCCGCAAGAGTGCTTGATTGTCCACAAAGATTACTCTGAAACCTTTATCTTCTAGAACCAAAATGGATGGGAGGTTCTTCTTCAAACCAATAACATATACAATATACTCAACATGGATTAGATCTCCTGAATTCAACTAAAAGAAGGTGGATCCAACTCCTTGGATCTAATAGGTGGTATTATCTTCAAGTTCCACCTGACTAGTGAACTTTTTCTCCTTCAGATATGTGATAGCGCTCCTATATCCAAGCATGTGTTTGGATTTTCCATTGCCAACCAACCATGTCTCAACACTACCGGTAATGGATCCAGATACTAATAAGACAAGATGGTACTTCTTCCTTGTCTGATCATCGAAAGAATTATTTCTTGTAACTTCATCTTCTGTAGCAGTAGAAGCGTGAAATCTACCCTTGAAATTTCCTCTTTGCTTTGCTTGACACTCTCTTGCAAAGTGGAACTTCTTATTGTAATTGAAGCATTTTACTCTCAACTTATCAAAGTTATTGTTGAATTCCTTTTACTTTTGATGAAGAAACTTCATCTGAGAGAAATATGTATTTCCTCTCTTCACCCTTGTCCTAAGAGCAAGTCTCTCTTCTTTGGAAGAAGCAATCTTGTTTTAGATTCTCCCTTCTTCTTGGATGCAATCATGCCACAATCTCTCAAAGTTTGGTTGCACCTCTCTACCATTGACAACAGACAATAATGTATCCCATGAGGATGGAATGTTGATGTAGAATCTACATGAGGCATTCTCACCAAGTCGGCCCTAGGAGAGACGTGAAGACAACACCAATTATGCCATCTAAAAGAGAATTCATCCTAGGGTAAAGAGATAAGTCAAACCCACTTTAAAGTGAAAATATCAACATGAAAAAGTATAATTAGAAGGTGCCCTGTTCATTTTTCGCCAATCAAGTTTGCTCCTATAAAGAGGAATTTCACCACTATTGTAGGAAGATGACTTTATGGGGTTCACTATCATTGGAGGAATCTCTCCGGGTTTATCTTTCTATGATATGCGACTACTATGTATCTGGATGTGCATTGCTCTTTAAACTGATTATCTCTATTAGAAGGTTGATGGGTTTTCTCCCTTTGTGGTTTCCCGTATCAAAATTGTGTCTATTTTTTATGTGCTTGGTTATTCTATTAGTGATCTTATTTATTTGATGCAATTGAAATTATACTCCTACCTCTAAAAACGAACATGGTATCATAGTAGTGCTAAAAGAAGACATTCTTGGAAACTAGGTATCCTTACTTTGGAGAGTTGCAACCTTGGTTTATCTTGAAAATAATATATTGGAATTCGCACTAGGAGGGTGCACATTTATGTGGAGGCAAAATTCTGAATTAGTGAATTTTTAAGTTTTGAGCTTAATTCTGCAAGTACGACAAACTAGGGATTCAACTTTCTTATTGTTATGCCCACATATTTCGTAGAAAATAAGGTCTATTCAACTTTCCATAGGAGGGTGCATTTATCTGTGGACATAAATTTACAAGAATCTAAACTTCATTAATAACTTAGCTACTGCTAAGGTTTTGAATCAATTTTTAGGTTGCAATCAAGATAATTGGTATGAAGGTTGAAGATAAACTTGATGGGGCTTCCAACTTCAGCTCTTGCAAATCTAGGATTCTCCTCATCTTGGAAGAAAATGATCTTCTGAATTTTGTTAGTGAGAAGATTCCAAAACCAAAAAGAAGAAACCAAAAAAACTCAGCGGAGGAAGAATGATGCTAAGACAAGAAGGATATTGACAGATTCAATAAACACCACTTTATCCCTCAAATTTCTTAGAAGAAGACAGTTAGGAAGATGTTTGGAGTCTTGAAGAAGTTTTTTGAAAATAACAACATCAACCTTTCATAAGTGGGCACTTGGCCAAATCCTAAACCATCAAATCCGTATGGGTCGAGGAGAAAATTATTAATTCATAGGGATTTATTTTTGTCTAGACCATAGTTTGTAAATACTCTTAAGTTAATGTTATTTTCTTTATTTCTCGTAAATAAATTAATTTGAATAATGGGAAGTCGAGGTGGCTAGGAGGGTGCATTATGCCAAAGGATAAGGTCTATCATTTTGGTGTAAAAAAAGGGAAGAAAGTTGGAAGGAGGGTGTGCCAAGGAAAAAATGGTACAAAGTAGGCAAAAGAAAAACAAAGCTATAAAACCAGCAAAAGCAAGGAAAAAGAAGACAAAAGCCAGAAAATTAGGGAAAAGCAGATAAAATCTAGAAAGAGTAGGAAAAGCAAGGAAAAACCAAGAACAAAGCAAGGCACAAAGCAATTACATCCCAATCCAATCATGAGGGAACGCGGGTCAAGGAGACTTCCACAAGAAGCAACCTCTTATATAAATGATGTATTATCACACCTCTCGCAGCTTTGGTTAGTCGTAATTTCGAATTGAGACGTTTAACTTCTCAGGCTTAAGGAGATGTGCCCGTAGTCGCATTCAGGAGGTGTACCCCTACTTCTTTTTCCATTCATAGGCGAGGATTGATGGATTTAAACCATTAAAGGTGGATGTTTGTAGGGTTTCATATTATGTCTAGAGAAGTACCAATCTTGTTGCTTAGTTTTGGAGTTTGTTATTCCAAATCTGAAGGAATCTTGGTCTCCATTCTTCTTATAAGGATGTCTTCTACAAAATGATGATATCATTGAGATTTCTATGAGATTCATTTCAGCCTCCTCTAGTTGCATTTTTTGTAATGACCTATATCTGCAATTATTGTGGCAATTCGAATCATTTTGGTTGAGTTCCAGAAGAATGTATGCTACCTTCTCTAGATTTCTTTGCAAATTTCACTAGTTTCTTGATTATTTGCATTAGTCAGCCTAAACTCAACGAATTTCAATTATTTATGTTCTAAGAGTTCACTAACATGTTATTGATTATGTTCCATTTCTGAAACTCAAGACTGATGACTTCCTTCAGGTGTTTGGGAATCCCATAAGTGGACCCTTTTGTGCAGTTCTAGAGACTAGTTTTGCTTGTGTGGACCATTAAGTCTTCCAAATCTGATCTAAACCTACAAAAACTTATTGTTAATGATATATTACTATGTATAATAGGTATTAAAATGTACCTAAGTCATTTTCCCTCACCACTGGCTTCCAGGAAGTGACAAGAAAAGGTTTTAGTTTGGATATGTTGGGGTGCCCAAGAGCCTTGGAGTAGACTTCAACATGGTTAATGCTCAAAAAATAAATGGTCCCAATACATTGTGCATAGGAACTTGATATATCACAAACATTTTCCCCTTTCCTTGGTTTTGGACCTACCTTCTTGATCCTTGTTTAAATGATCAGTACAAACCCCCATGTTTACACTGCTTGTTTCAAATTATTTGAGTAGAGGGAGTTAATGACCAATCTCATATTATTGGAACCTTACAATAGTATCAAATCTCTTTACTTGGACTAGCCTATGGAAAGTAGGCTCTCTATTGAAAAATATTGCAGGTCACCTCTTCTGACAAAGAAGAAATGGAAACCATGTCTTGGTCAGATTATCAGCAATATGATGACTATGATGAGGAGTATGAATAATATTGCGGACAGTATGAAGAGTATGAGGAATCTTATTCCAGATCCTCCACCCTTCTCATATTCAATAAATAAGATGGAAATCGTGTTCCTACATATGACATAAGTCCAAGACATTGTCAAAATCAAAGGTCTTATGAGGACATAAATCCAAACTCAAGGAGAAAAGACGAGGGTCTTTCTTTATAGACAAGGAAATTATAAAGAAATATGTGGACCACGTGGAAAGGGAGTGGAATAAATTTCATCCTAAAGAAGATGAAAATAGTTGAGATACACCATCAAAGGAAGAAGAAGAGACACATTCTACTAAGGACATGGAGTATAGAGAATATATTGATGGATTCTCAAGCATCTCTGGAGCATTTACTGATGAAATCTCAAACTCTTATGAGGTACCTACTGATGGGTTCCCAAATTTCAATGAGACATCTATTGATGTATGTCCACCACTCTATGTTGGTGACATAGAGATTCCACTCGAAGAAGTTACTACAAGACCAAATTTCCATCAGCATGAAGACCTTGTAGCAGCTGAAGAAAAGGTCCTAGGATTGATTTCACCTTCACCACATGAACTTCATGAAGTTGATCCTGTGATGGAAGATGAAGAGGAGGTTCATTGGCAAGAACCTCATTTTCTTGTAGGGTCATTGAAGATGGATGAAAATAAGATTCAAGGGGACCTAAAGACTCTCCGTGGCACACATTATTTAGTTTCAGAAATTTGTTGGAGCATGGAGGAGAAATAATCCATGAAGGACATGGAGAAAATCTATAAGGAAATATCCAATACTAAAAGTAACATTTTGGGTTTGCTTTCTGATAAAGATTATTTTTTAGAGATTGTTAATATGTATCATGGAGTAACCTTAAGAGATGTAGAAGAAAATGACAATCTTGCAAAATTATTGAAGTCCACACAAGATTCTTTGGAGAGTTTCCAAAAGGCCCCTCAAGAATCTCAGATGCAAAATCATCAGCTTCATAAGAAGTTGTAAACATCACTTTCACCTTCCTCTCTTTCAATCAATCATTCAATGGTTGAGCTCATCCAAGTTTTAGAGTAGGAACCTCAAGTGATGGTGGATCATGACGTATTTTTTGATTTGTAGGTGTTTGAGAAGGATGTATGCAAACAAAAGGAAGATGAAGCACTTGCGCTATTTCAGAGAGATTTGGTGTTACATCTTGGTTAAAGTTGTATAGTTTTGGAGGAGGCACAAGATGGTACATTTGATGAACCAATAAAAGAAGACAAGGCTTCATCCACATTCTTGGTGGATGTGTATTGCAAAATTTTCAATTTGGTTCATGACCTTTCATCCTATGCACTTTATACTACAACCATAGCACATGAGGATGATAACTGGTTGAAGGGATTATTTCTCTTGGTGCCACGTGAGGAGCAGGATGCTCCCACACTCATTCATGGTGATTTGATTAGAGAAACATCGCCTTCTTAGCAACAATAGAGGAATCCATTTACTATGTTTGATTCATCCATTCAGAGTGATGATTGCATGACCAATGGTAGAGAGTTGAGCCATTGGGACTGTGCACTTAGGAAAGCCACAAGCTTTCCATCTGTACCTAACGGTTGCAGTATTTGTTCGTCCATGGAATGGATGGATATGTACTTATTGGAGTTGTGAACCTTGGAGGGTGTGCATTTTTCTTACACTAATGGAGTTTCAACATACACATCCTGCATCTTGTACGGGAAGCATGGGCATCGATGGTTTTTGGAGGATGCATATAGTTTTCTTAGGACATGGGACTCGCATCTATGTCATTGAAACAACAAAGTTGTGGGCTCCAATACTTGTGTGCATCAAGAACATAAGAATTTTTATGCTTGGTGGAGAAGGATCACATGTTTTGGCCATACATTAAAGAGTTGCATAAATTATTGCAGGGGCCCTCATAGTTTCGATTTTGAATTAGAAATGTTGATCTTCTAGTGTGGTGGTATGATTTTCACATCCTCCTTTTCATTTTTTATGGTGATAAATCTTCCTTGTTGTTACTAATGTTTGGAACGATGCAGATACGACCATGGGACCATGGCATTCTTTGGAATGGCATCTTTCCAAAAGTGGCAGGAACATTTGGATCCTTGCAAAGGAGTCAATGGGATCAAGGCATTCCTTGGAATGACAGATTGCTACAAATGATAATGACGATGCTTGGAGGAATGCAGTACAAACACGAGGATCCTAACATCGTTTGGGTTTACAACATTTAGTTTGGAAGCAAATGTTGGGGAAGGAGAGCAGGTGTTACACAACCAAAGATTACAGTTGCTTGGGGACAAGCAATCTTGGGAGGGGAGGACTATCATCTCCCTTACTTAGGTGGCCACATCACCAAATCCTATCCCATCAAATCCCCATGGGTTAAGGAGAAAATTATTAATTCATTGGGATTATTTTTTGTCTAGACCATAGTTTGTAATACTCATATGTTAATGTTATTTTTTGTTATTTCTCATAAATAAATTAATTTGAATAATATGAAGTTGAGATGACTAGGAGGGCGCATTGTGACAAAGGATAAGGTCTAGAATTTTGGAAAGTCTTCAAAAAGGGAATAAAGTTGGAAAAATTGCATGCAAAGCAAAAATTGGTGCAAAGCAGGTAAAAGCAGAAGAAATCAGATCAAATCGAGGAAAAGAAGGAAAAAATAGACAAAATCCAGAAGAAAAAAAGTGTTAGTTTTTCTTTAGATATGATTATATTATCTAGGATCTTTATCTGAAAGAATAACACGTACAACAAGATGCATAAGATATAAAAGATACACAAGACACACATATTTTCATCGGGGAAACCATAAAGGAGAAAACCCTGCAAACTTCTTCAAAATAGTAAGATGATCAAAGGCAATAATAAAAAGTATTCAACAACTATCTATCTCTCCTCCTATCTCTCTCTCTCTCTCTCGTACGAACTTGAGAGTGTGAGGCGTGTATAAATGAGGGAGAGTGCCTCCCTAGTTATACCCTTTCAAGTCATTGACCAAACATAAGATTGGGGTCCACATGTCTTCCCTAACAGGGCTGACTTCTCCCAAAGAGGCTCCAAATACACATTACATGATGTTACAGTGGGGACTATTGCGCTGAATTACAATGGAGACCATACCTCAAGGTCTTGACACAATTTAGACATCCCATAAGGAGGTAAGACACATCCCCAATGGGGGTACACAAAAATACAATCATAATACACATCAGAATATATTCTGAAGTTACAAATACATCAACAATCCCTCTTAACTAGGAAGGCATTCTCTCTCTTCACAGTCATCAACACATCTGGTCAAGTCTTCATCGCAGAGTCATCCTCACAGAGTCATAGATTCATCATCATAGTTGCTTCCATCATCATCTTATTATTTGATCATCACACCATATTTTTTTCATCATAAGTTTCTACAGAGCCATCCCTTTTTCATGATGGATGTAGGCCTAGTCTTCTGCCAGGTCTTCATCACATCTCGAGCAAGTTGTCTCATAGGAGCTATCCAAAACCTTATTTAGGTTGCCACAACAATAACCTATGTCTTCTACCTTCTTCTCACTCTATCCATATCATCTCTTTTGTCCTCCACAAGACAAAACAAAACAAACAAAGCACCCACAGTCGACCTGTGTTCTATCAAAGAACCTCCTAGGTGCGCCTCTCATGCTTCCTGACCTTATCATCTCAACATGGAACACACATATATGGATATATATGTAAGGACAGATTACAACCTAACAACCTACTACATCAGGGCCTTTTGCGTTCTTTGGTCAACCTTAAGGGATTACATCTAAACAACATGCGTCCAAGATATTTTCCTTTCAAATAACCTTTGGGGCGTATTACATTTGAGTAACCTACGTACCATGCCAGGTCTCATTTTTACACTACAAAAACCCACTAGGTGTATTACATTCAAATAACTCGTGTACCACGCCAGGTCTCATTTTTACATTTGGATAACCCATCACAAGACTGATTACGTCCTCGAATAACCTACGAGCTTCGTGAGGACTGATTACATCCGAGGATAACCTACAAGAATTATTATATTTAAGCATCCTACTACACCAACATTTTCCCACTCGAAGAACCTGTCTCATTTCCCATGTGAGATATTATGCTTTCGTATCATATCATGAATGATTACATCCAAGGATAACCTGCGAGCTTCACCAGGACTGATCACATCCAAGGATAACCTGCAGGATTGCTTACGTCTAAGCAACCTATGAGCTTCGCCATGATTTTACACTCAAACAACCTGTCTTTCTAGCTATGCTAGAACACATCACTACCTCTTTCGAGGGATCACTATCTAGATCAAACCAAGTCTTTCTCTAAAGTACTCGAACTTCACTCTCGCAATAGGCTTAGTCAACACATCAACTATCTGCTCCTCTGTTGCAACGTACTAGAGCTTCATTTCTTCTCTCTGCACCATATCCATGATATAGTGGAACTTGATCTTGATGTGCTTTGACTCATCATGGAACATGAGATTTTTTTACAGCTTCACGCAACTCTGATTGTCCTAGAAGATACAAGTCACATCCAACTGGAGATCAAATAAGTCAGATAGTAGCTTTCGAAGCCACACTGCCTCACAACTAGCCGAGCAAGTGGCAACATACTTTTCCTTGTTTGTACTCAACACTACACATGATTGCTTCCTACTGAACTAGGAGATCATGCAAGATCCCAAAGTGAAGCAACAACCTAAGGTGTTCTTCCTGTTAGTGGAATTTCCTAGCCAATCTGAATCAACATAACCATGTAGGTTAATCTTCTAATTCGCATCATATTTGAGCTTATAATCCATTGTAGCTTTTAGGTACCTTAGCATGTGCTTTGCTGCTATTAGGTGAACATGTCTCGGATCCGTCAACACTGGCTCAAGGTGTTCGCTGCAAAGCATATGTCTAGTCTCGTATTCATCAGATACATCAATGAGCAAATCATCTAATGATACATCATGGCATCGACCTTCTCAAATGAAGCATCACTCAGAAGATTCAAGTTAGATGCCATAGGTGTGATCATTTCCTTACAGTCCATAGTTCTGAATCTCTTCAGAATCTCTATTGCATACTTCCCTTACCCAAGGAAGATTCCACCTACACTTTGCCACACCTCCATGCATAAGAAGTAGTGCATCATTCCTAGGCCTTTCATCTCGAACTCTGTAGCAAGTCTCCTCTTTGCATTTGTAATGAGTTCCTCTTCACCTGTTAGAAACAAGTCATCTACATATAGCAGGAGTATCACTGGTCTTCCATCTTCCACCTTGAAGTAGAGGTTTGAATCTTGTTTACTCTTAGTAAATCCCAAGCTCATCAGGAATCTATCCATCCCGTCATACCATGTCCTCGATGCTTGTTTCAATCCATATAAGGCCTCCTTCAATTTGCACACATGGGTCTCCTATAATGTGTCTCGAATACCAATGGTTGTTCCACGCACACTTCTTACTCAACTACACCATTCAAGAAAGTTGTCTTAACATCCATCTGGTGTATTTTCCATTTCATAGCTACTGCCAAAGCAAGTATGGTCCTAATGGACCCCCTGAGGTGTAGACCAATTGGCAACTGTGCACTTGTTAAGGTGTATGGGCTACTAAGCACATCAAGGGTTCAAACCTCATTGCAGCCTGAGATGCGTTGTGGGGGTCAGCGTATTCTCCTGGAGGTTATAGTGGTAGCGGTCGGAATTGAGCCTGTGTCACGCAAGTAAGAAACCATCTAGTTGCCGATTACTTTAGATATAAAAAAAAGTATGTTCCTAATGGAAGTGTAACTTGCTACATGTGCAAATGTCTCTTCATAGTATATGCCATATTTATGTGAGAAGCATCGTGCTATGAATCTCGCGTTGTATTTCTCAATACTTCCATCTGCAACATGCTTGATCTTGTAGATCCACTTTGAAGTCACAACAAACTTCTTATCTGATCTTGGAACAATCTCCTAGACATCATTCTTCATGATCGACTAATATTCCTCGATCATCGCATCCTTCCATTCTTTCATTTATGTAGCCTCTTCATAGGTGGAGGGCTCTTTATCAATGATGCCACATAGTAGGGCCACATAGCTATTGTAGGGATTTCCCCTCTTTCTCTCTATATTCATTCCCTCTGGAGCACCATACCTTTTAGCTTCTTATAAGATCTCTCGTTCCCATGCTAGTTTCCTCTTATGGGAGTGCTTCTCAAGGAATGTCTCTACTGATTCTTGTGGTCCTTTCATCTCGTGATCTTCATTTTCCTCTGGAATTGCTTCTCAAATTTTCATGTCTCGGCTTCTCATTACTTCAGGTTCCTCGACCTCCTACATGGTTGTCCTCCTGAATCTAAAGTATACCAAGTCTTCATCAAAGTTTACATCTCTGTTGATGTCGATATTCTTGAATCCTAGGAAGTATATTCGGTAGCCCTTTGATGTATCACTGTATCCTACAAAGATACCATTCCTCCCAGAAGGATCGAGCTTGGTCCTTTTCTCCTTTAGGATATGCATGTATGTCGGGCATCCAAATATTCTCGGGGCTGACTTTTGGTTTCTCTCATGAGAAAGCCTCTTCAGGAAACTGCCTCCGCCTAAAGGTGCATAGGAAGATCCTCATCATGCAGCATAGCTCTTGTTGCCTCCATGATGGTCTGATTCTTTTGCTCTACCACCCCATTCTGTTGAGGATTGTATAGAGTGTTGAACTCCCTCTTAATCCCCTACTCTCTGCAGAGTTCCTTTAATTCTTTTGAAGTGAAATCTCCGCCATTATCTGACCATAGAGTCTTGATCTTCCTATCTATCTTGTTCTCGACCAAGGATTTATATTCCTTGAACTTACTGAAAACTTCACTTTTCCCTTTCAAGAAATATATCCAAGTATTACGTCAGAAATCATCTATAAGGAAACATAGTACACATACCTGCTTAATGAACTAGAGGACATAGATCCACATACATCCGAGTGTACTATCTCTAGTATTCCTTTAGCCTTGCTCTCACTGCTGGGAAATGTCTTCTTTGCATTCTTTCCTTATGCACATCCTTTGCAAATGCCTTCATGCTTTACCTGGATCTCTGGCAGTCCTGAGAGTGCTTTTATTGCCATCAGTATTTCCCTGTAGTGCACATGTGCAATCCTTCCATTTCATGGTTCACTTGGTTCAATCGATTCATGAAATAGTGCTTGTTCAGGTTGACCCTTTAACTTGTACAAGCCTCTGTCTTCTTCTCCATTAATTGTTGCATCTTCTATTGTCGTTCCTTTGGGCCGCATCAGAACTTGGCCATCAACAAAATAAACCCTAATCCCTTTTGCATCTAATGCAAAAATGGAGAGAAGATTCTTCTTCAATCCTAGAACATATATCACATCCTTCATCTTCAAGGATTTCTCAAAGTCAAGCTTGTATGAAGCTTCACCACTCCCTTTTATGGGGTATCGTAAATCATCCCCAAGTTTCACCTTGTGAGGTGAGTCATGTTCAGACATACTAATGAATGATTCCTTGTATCCCATCATATGTTTAGAATCTCCACTATCCACAAGAAAATCATTGCTTATGTCTAAGATAGTGCCAGTAAGTGTTGATATTAGCACACACTCTTCATCTGAATCATCCTTCTCTCATCCGAATTTTTTGTATGTTGGTTCATCATCTTCAGCAACATGAGCATGGTGTCTCCTTTTCCTAAAGGGACAATCTCCTGCAAAGTGTCCCTTTTCATAACAAGTATAGCATCAAACATTTGAAGTGTCTCTTTTGGTTTTCTTCGGTTTCTTATCCTTCTTCTTCTTGTGATGAAAGTTCTCCTTCTTATCCTTCTTCTTGAAGTTCTTCCTGGTGTGAATTGCGAGAGCTTGATCGTCAGTTTCTCCCATGTTTTATTCTCTTGTCACAAGTCTAGCCTCTTCTTGTGCACATTCTTCTCAAAGTCTGATGAAAGCGATCAGCTTCCTTCTTGCACAAATCCCTTGAATGAATGAGTCTCATGATATAGGGAGACCATTCAAGGCAGTCATCACAATATCTACTTCTTCGAAATTTTCTTCAACTGCTTCAAGTTGTCCTTTGATTTGAGCAACCCTTGTGAAGTAATATTGAATAGTCTCGAAGTTCTGTATCTTCACATTCTTCAGCTGGTTCCTCAAAGTCATCTTCTGATTGATGTTCTTTCCTTCGAACATCTTTGTCAAAGCATCATACACTTCTTTCGGTGTCTTGAATGAAGACACACGAGCACACGAGGGATGAGGTGGTCCTTAATAGAATCTGCAATGGTTCTCTTAGCATTATCTATGCTTCTCATATGAGCAGCCTTAGCATCGTCTCCCTCTGGTTCTAGAACTTCCATTAATGAACTGATCCAAATCATTATCTTCAAGGATGAGGGAGATTTTGTACTTCCATGCTCAGAAGTTATCAACCGCTCCAATATTGTCCTCAAGCTGAGTATGATGAGTCATCTTTACAAATAAGAACCTCAAATGAAAATAGCAAACATTTAGATCTTACCGATTTGAGGTGTCTGACTTGGTTCCAGAGCTTGTTGACCTAGGGTTTGTCAGAGAAACCCTAATTTTACAAACTTGGAGTTTATGAATTCTATTTGGGTAGAAATATGTGCTTCCTTGAGGTAAGTTGATCGGCTAGGTCACTTTCTGAAAACTAAGGTGGGAAGCCCCCAAAACTTGATGCCCTAGTTCCTCCCGGCACTAGTGACAGGGTCAAAAATGAACCTTCTCCAAGTCAGAAACTGTCTCCACCAAAAGATGTACCCTATTGAGGTGAGTTAGCCTAGCCCTCTTTTCTTGATAATTTTTTGAGAGAACACCTTGAATTAGGAAGCCCTAGTTTCTGCAGCTGCACAGTGCCTTCTTTCAGAGAGGCTCTGATACCATGTTAGTTTTTCTTTAGATATGATTAGATTATCTAGGACATTTATCTGAAATAATAACAAGTACAACAAGATGCATAAGATATAAAATATACACAAGACACAAATATTTTCACTGGGAAAACCACAAATATTTTCAACAGTTATCTGTCTCTCCTCCTATCTCCGTCTCTCTCTCTCATACAAAATTGAGAGTGTAAGGTGTGTATAAATGAGGGAGAGTGCCGCCCTATTTATACCCTTTCAAGTCACTGACCAAACATAAGACTGGGGTCCACATGTCTTCCTAACAAGGCTGACTTCTCCCAAAGAGGCTCCAAATACACATTGCATGATGTTACACTGGGTACTATTGCCCCAACTTACAATGGAGGTCGTACCTCAAGGTCTAGACACAATTTAGACATCACGTAAGGAGGTAATACAAATCCCCAGTGGGGATACAATAACATACAATGATAATATATATCATAATATATTCCAAAGTTACAAATACATCAACAAAAAGTAGGGAAAATCTAGGCAAAAGTAACCAAGCAAGTAAAAGCTAGGAACAAAGCAAAGCATAAAGTAAGTACATCCTAATCCAGTCATGTGCGCGCATGGGCCAAGTAGGCATGCAGAAGAAGAAACTTCTTATATAAAATGATTTATTATCGCACCTCTCATATCTTTGCTTAGTCATAATTTTGAATTGAGAGATTTAGCTTCTCAATCTTAGGGGGGATGTGCCCTTAGTCACAGCCAGGAGGTGTGTCCCTGCTGCTTTTTCTAGTCATGGGTGAGGGTTGATGGATTTCATCCATTAATGGTGTATTTTTTCACACTTTCATATTATATCCAGACAAGTACCGGTATTATTACAGAGTTTGGGAGTTTGTTCTTCAAATTCCCAAAGAATCTTGGTCTCCTTTATTCTTGTAATGATGTTTTTTGCTAAAGGATACTGTCATTGAGATTTTTGTGAGATTCATACTGAACTCCTCTAGTTTTATTTGATGTAATTATGTATCTCTGCAAAGACTATGGCAATTTGAATCAGTCTGGTTGAGTTCTATAAAAATTTAAGCTACCTTGTTTAGATTTCTATGCAAATTTGACTAGTTTCCTGATTATTTTCATTAGTCGGGCTAAACACAATGAATTTCCTTTATTTTTATTATGAGAGTTCACTAACATGTGAATTATGATGTTCTATTTCTTAAACTACATATTCGTTACTTCTTTCATGTGTTTGGGAAGCCCATAAGTGGACCCTTTTGCGCAGTACTAGAGACTAGTTTTGCTTGTGTGAACCATTTGTTCTTCCAAATATGATATAAATATGCAAAAACGTATAATCACTAATATATTATAGTGTATAATATGTATTCAGGTGTCCATAATTCATTTTCCCTCACCACTGGCTTCCAGAAAGTGACAATAAAAGGTTTTATTTCGCATATGTTGGGGCGCCGAGGAGCCTTGGAGTAGACTTCAGCCTGGCTGATGCTCAAAACATAAATGGCCACATGACATTATGTATAGGAACATGAGATATCACAACCCTTTTCCACTTTCCTTTGATTTGGACCTACCTTATTGATCCTTGTTTAATTGATCATTGAAAACCCCCTTGTTCACATTGTTTGTTTCAAATTATTTTAGTAGAGGGATTTAATGACCAATATGATCTGATTGGAACATTACACAACCAAACTATTTCTCTAATACAAAAACTATCCAGTATCAATATGAGAAGGTAAGAAACAATTTCTACCTACTTCATGAAGATTTATGAGCTAAGAGATCAATAGAGCACCATTAGAGAATCAATTGAAAACATATAAAATTTCATGACAACTCTTAATGGTCTATGTCCTTATTGGGAAACATTCATCCAAATTCTTAGTGGGTGATCCAATTTTCCCAATTTGAATTGATTAAGGTAATATTGCACACAATAAGAGGCTAGACTTGCAGCTAGAGGTAGATTACATGGCACTCAACGTGAAGAAAATCAAGCCCTTACATCTCATGTTAAGAAAGGAAAAGGTAAGGGAAGAAAGTATCATGGAAAGAAATACAAAGGTGAAATATCAAGTCCCATTCCAGAACAAAAGAAGAAGAAGGATCTTTCACATATCCAATACTTTAAATGTCAAAAAGTATAGTCATTGTGCCAAACAGTGTCATGGTTCAAAGAAGAGAAAACCCTAATCCTCAACCACTTATGTTGATGAAGATACTCCACATAAGAAGTTAAGGGATGGTGATCATGAAGAGAATACATAACATTGTCAAAAGGAGTTCTTCTAGTACTCTCCATGTATCCACCAATGATGTCATTATCAAGATGATGTGATTGTAAGATTGTGATGGGCTTCCAACAAGAAAAAGAAGATCAAAGGACTCTCATGATTCCTACAAGGAGGCACATGGATCCCACCCACAAAACAATAAAATATAATTATTGGGAATATCAATTGTTATTATTGCTCTTGTAGATCATATCTGAATGTTTTGAACATATTTTCATAACAAGTTGTATGCATATCTATATTCCTAGAAATAGGAAGTTTGTTGAGCATGTGATTTAGTTCTCCTTTATCTCACTAATATTGACGAGCATGTAGGCTCATGTAGTATATTATTGATTAAATATGCTATAGTGTTCCACACCATTCCATGAGTCCTTGATGGAACTAGTTTGGCATGATATCTCCTTCTAACATACTGAGAGTAGTGCACATCGTTGATAGAATGTCCTAATGGAGATGGAAGGCATCCAGATAGTTACCATATGTGCTTAGGATATATATGGATATTTTACTAAAGCATTATGCTTATATAGTTGTCTGAACTATTTCCATTGCATTGAAATATGAATTTGATTATGCAATGTCGCTAACCATCTCAATAAATTTGACTTATAGGGAAAGACCATATGATATGTCCTACAAAAGAAGAATGACGAGTCTTGTTCAGTATGATAGACGATGAACATACATATCCCATTGGTATTCAATTATTAAGAGAGAGAAAGATTATCAAAAACCAGAAGCTTCTAAGAGCATGACTCTCAGCTTAGGCTAAAGAAGGACGATGACTTCTACAACAAATGAAGCAGTTAAAATAGAAGTCATGATTGTTCAACAGTTACAGCAGACAGAAAAGGACCTAATACATCCAGTCATATGTGTACACATGGCCCACAAGTCCAGAGGATCCCATATGGATATTGACGATTGGGAGTAGGAGGCTCCAATAGATGTTGGTCTCACTACTACTGATGTTCAGTCCTTTAATGATTATGGAAAGCAATTGAAATAATGATAGATGGATATAGTATGTTGGTATTGGAGGACAAGAGCTACTAAATTGATTTATGAGGAGTTACACATCCATTCAGTTAGAGCTGTGCCTTAGGATTTAGAATATATTGTTGATGATGATCCCTTGCTCACGATGTTGTATATTAGTGATTTATTCTTTACCAAGACAGAGAGACTTATTTCCAGATACATAAGGAGTTAGCCTTTGAGATGAGGATCTTGTCCTATTGCATCACTTATTGGTAGTGTGACAGAATCCTAAAGATATCTTCTTAGGTTAGGGGAAGAACATAGTTGATATCCTAAGAAAATCTAGCATGATGAGTATGAGCACATGGCTACACTGATGGTAACAAATCTAAGTGATGTTGTACAAATTCGGTTGGATGCCACAGTCCATGAAGTTGATAGGATCCTTGATGTACTTGGACGTCACCAGGACAGATACTTGTATTTAAGTAAGGAGTTGTGTTTATTTTCTCTATAAGAGCTAACGTTCATATTGGCACCCGAAGTGATGCCTCGTATAGGCTAATGGACTAGCTTATGGGAAGCTCTAAAGAGGGAGAAGGATGCTCATATACAGAGCGAGAAAGGCGCTCCAATATAGAGAAAGATGTGATGAGCATGAAGATGTTGTGTTTGTAATATTGGACAAGTTTTCCTTGAGTATTAGCCATGTGACAATGGTCCGATGGCAGTGCAATATCTTCTCTCCGATACCCTATGATGGGGTGGAAAGAATAGTCTCTTGATACTCTCTCATGCAGGTGTATGAATTCATCCATGTGACTTGGCTAAGGATAATTGAGTCAGTATGGGGCAATGACTTCTCTCGAATAGTCTGTAATGGAGTGAGGAGATTAGTCCCTGGATGACTAAGAACAAGGCAATATCTTGGTCCTGACATCCTGTAATGGGATGGGAAGATTAGTCTATATTTTCTCACACTATCCTCCTATAGATTGATTGATTGATATAACATTTCCCAGTATTCGCTATGTGACTTGTTATTTCATTTTTTGAGTTATTTGCATTTAATGCTTTTGAATAAGGTGGGACAAAAGTGTCTTCCCCCAATACATTTGATGCATTTGTTAGTTGATATGTGTGTAGGTCTATAGGTTCCTAGAAGATTATACGAAGAGCGCATGTACCAAAGATGGATATTAGTTCCATCATTGTTTCCCTTGCTAATAGGGAAGTTTGATTCTCTTACATTATGTTAGACACTCTAAGAAGGAGTGGTGATATCTCTTAGACACCCTGAGAAGGGGTGGAGAGACCACCACTTTCTCCTAGACTCTCTGTGAAGGAGTGGGGAGATCTCTCAGACACTCTGAGAAGGGGTGGAGAGGCCACTGCATTTTCCCAAACAGTGTGTGAAGGAGTGGGGAGATCTCTCGGACACCCTGAGAAGGGGTGGAGATACTAGCACATACTCTCGGACACTTTGTGACTGAGTGGAGATATCTCTCGAACATCATGTGATGTGATGGAGATATTTATTGCATTCTTTCGAACACTCTGTAACTGAGTGGGAATATCTCTTGGAGATCATGTGATGGGGTGGATAGTCTGGTGCATACTAGCACATATCACGTGCAGGCTCTTCGATGGACTAGATTGAGCTAGTGCGTGTTGACTCCCATATGGTCTGGGTTGAGTTGTAGACTCCTTAATGTACTGAGTAGAGTTGTTACATATAGACTTTCTGATGGAATGGATTGGGATGGTGCATGTTGACTCCCTAATGGACTGGGTTGAGTTATCGACTCCTCAATGGACTGAGTAGAATTGTTACATATAGGATCTTTAATGGGATGGATTGAGCTGGTGCATGTTGAGTCCCTGATGGATAGGGTTGAGTTGCTAACTCCTTGATGAAATGAGTAGAGTTATTACATGATGGCTCTCTATTGGACTGGGTTGAGTTGGTTCATGATGGCTCCCCGATGGACTGGGTTGAGTTGTTGTCACTTCTCGATAGACCGATATTGTGTTGAAAGACCTTCCTTATGACATAGAGATGTTCAATACAATTGCGATGTAGAAATGATATCCAAATGTGTTCTAGTATGATTATACCTCCCTGGCTAAGAGGGAGTGTTGATGTAGTAGATGTGTGAGGCATCCTCACCAATTCAACCCCATAAGAGATGTGAAGAAAACACCTATTATTCCATCCAAAAGAGAATTCAACCTAGGCTAAAGTGACAAGTCGACCCCACTTAAAAGTGAAAATATCAACATGAAAAAATATAAATAGAAGGCACCCTCTTCATTTTTCACCAATCAAGTTTTCTCTTGCGAAGAAGAAGTTTGCTACTGCTACAAGAAGAAGAGTTTATGGGGTTCACTGTCATTGGAGGAATCTCTCCTTTATTCTTGGGGTTTATCTTTATACTATATGTAACTACTATGAATTTGGATGTATAGTGCTCTTTGGACTGATTATCTCTATTAGAAGGTTGCTAGGTTTTTAAGGTTTTGTGGTTTCCCAGATCAAAATATCTGTGTCTATTATTTTTGTGCTTGGTTATTCTTTTAGTGATCCTATTTATTTAATGCAATTGAAATTATACCGTTATCTATAAAAACTAACATAAAATACCATCGACAATAGTTTGAATGAGATCATCATCATCGACAGTTACTCAAATGTTCACGAGTTGATCTCTTACTTGAGAGATCATTGCGAAGAAGGAGGCCATAGATTCGTCCTTCTCCATCTTCATATTCTGAAGCTTGTTCTTCAATGCCCTGTTCTAACTATGAGCCTTCTTCTCATAAAGATTGGTCAAGGTGTCGAAGCACTCCTTTGCGGGGTTCAATGAAGTAATCACTGGCATCAAATCGTCTTCTATCGAATGACAAATGATTCTCTTAGCTTTGGCTTGATTCTTCTTGAAAGCAGTGCACTCTACATTAGTGGTAGGCTCTTCAAAAACATTGGTTATGTATCCATTTAGATCATGCTCTTTAAGGATATTTAGAATTCTCTCCTTCCAAGTATTGAAGTTCGAAGTTCCTTCAAGTCGGTCTTGCAATCTTACTAATATCCAGGCCATTGGTCTTCAAGTACTGTGCTCAACTTCTACCACTCAGGATCAACGTAGGCTCAAGCTTGATTGCAAAACTTAGCTCATTCATGCCCTGAGGTATCTAGGGTACATGTCCTCTAGATATTTCAACAAGGAAGGAGAGGTGAATATTGGGCCCTTAGAGAGTAATCCCTCTAAGTAATCCACGAGTTGTACCTCCTCATCCATGGTCTTTCATGAGAAAAACACACACACAATTATATAACATCCCAAACATATTTAGTTTTATACACTGTTTTTTATTATTAAAAACACTAGATAAATTCATTATTCTGAGGTATTTATATCCCTGAAGAATATATATATATATATATATTAACACCTCCAAAAAATTTGGACAATAATTGTTAATGTAGTTGTGACAACGTTGAACTTAATGTGCAAAGGTCTCCATAACAACTTCTTTTAATAATTGTTGGTATGGAGTTGTCATTTTAATGTTTTTTTCCAATATGCATATATAGATTTTTTATAAAGGATCATTTTTGTAGTGATGGCTTCTTGTGAGGTAAAGTTGGTTTATATATAATAACCATGTGTTTATTTTTATACCTGGTTTGCATATATTAAACAAATTAAATTTTCAATATTTTGATGTATTTGGATTATTTTATGAGATATTTGTGTATGTTTGTATTATATTTGCTTTATACATACAAACAAACAAAGAGTGCACTTTTTTAATTTTTGTTTTATCTCTATTTCTTAATGAAAATTTCTTTTGAGTGGATGAAATGTTATTTTATTAGAGAGGTCATTTGATTTTAAGTTGTTTACTAAGATTTCATTTTAGTTGTGGTTTGCCTTATACTTAAATAACGACGAACGAGGAGGGTATGGATAACTTTGGATGATAGATATCCTTCCTAACATGATGATAAGTTGGTAAATCTTAGAGCTCAAACATAATTTTGTGTATTATTTAAGAACTAAAGATCATTGTAGTGTGGATATGTATTTTTAACTAAAATGTTAGACTAAACCATTCAATATAGTATTTCATGATATCAAGACAGTGGACAACCCATGCCACTCTCCAAATCACTTCTCATGAAGGCAAAGAGTAATAATCTTTAGTGCACTTTACAACTTAGTATATATGAGATGTGTAACTCAATTTAAGGCTAATAAACTAAAAATTGAGATCTATATCACTATAATAAAAAAATATAATAATAAAATAAACCAATATAAATCCATCTTTTTTTTTAACACATACGGGTAATTTTATTAAAATGGAGGAAACTGGTATATTTTGATGGATGCCAATCAACCAAGATACAAATATCGAGGAGTCAAGAGACTGCACCGAGACTTACTCTAAAGAGAACTACTTACAACTGAAAATCTAATTACAATTAAGAGAAGCACCATTATGGTATAGGATGAAATACGCTAGATTCCCCGTCAATACTGAGAATTCCTTGAGGAAGAAGGCATCCTTTGTTAGCCAGGGTGTCTGCAAGTTTATTTAAATCCCGAAGAATATGATAGGATTCAACAATGTCAAAATCTTTCGAAGTTGTCATAATTCTCTGCAAAATTACATTCAAGAGATAGTTGTTGAAGGTGACTGCTGTATTTAGAGTTTTCACCAACATCTCGGAGTCACCAAAAATTTGTACTGACTTGAACCCTTTTCCTTTTGCAAGTTGAACTGCCATAAGCAAGTTGTAGAATTCAGCCTGATTGTTTGTCATTAAACCAAGACCCCAATTGAAGTTGAGATAGTTCAAACTGCCAAGGAAGAAAATGACACCTCCAGCACCGGGGTTCCCTTTGGAAGCTCCATCAAAAAATATAACTATTGAAACAGAGTGCATCCAAATATTTTTTAGAGAAACTTCATTTCCACAAAACTTTCAATGAAAGGAACTAGCCAATTTTGGACATTTCAATTTGATGCCTGAATCGAATGTGGCAGAGCACGTCCTCAATGGAGCAAAGAGAGAAGCCGTTGAACACCCTGACGATTCAGCAAACCAATTTTTGGAGTTATTAATAGTGTGCTAGATAGAGGGGACCATTTCATTGAAGATGTAATTATTTCAAATCAGCCATAGCGCCCACCATGTAAACTTTAAAATTGAATACCAATGTGAATGCAATATAGCCGAGGAAGCTTTCGAAGGACGAATGGCATGCCAACTCAGGTAAAGGGACGGTACTGAAGACTGAACTGGGATAGAGAAATTCAAATCCTGGAGAATTAGATCCCATATTTTTCTGGAAAATTCACATTCAACAAGTAGATGGTCAGCAATTTCCAGAGCTGATTTGCACAAGCTACATGATGGTTCTTATCCACAAAAAGTTGCCAGATAAGCTTGCCACTTAGCTCCAGGTTAGCTAGACCAGGGTCCATGATTTGAAGACCACCTGTTGAGAATGACCTCTTAAGTTCTTCCCAATTTACCAGGTGCAACTTGTTTAGTCTTCCATTACCTCCCGACCAGAGAAAATCCCGCAACAATTTAGAAATTTGAGCAGAGATACTCTTTGGGGCTAGCAGCATTGAGGACCGGAAAATAGGATAGGCTGAGAGGAAAGCCTTGATCAAGATCAGTTTCCCAGCCTTAGTTAGCCATTGACCACCCTAAAAAGCTATTTTTTCCTTTAACTTTACCAAAACTTCAAGCCATAGAGAGGGAGGCGACGGTCCAAGGGTTAGAGGAAGACCCAAATACTTGGTCTTTTCCCATTTATCGAATCCAGGGAAACCCAAGAAGCCTGCTATTCGAAGAATTTTCATGGGTTCAACATTCCAACTGTAAATAGTGCTCTTGGCTTTGTTTATCAAGGCACCAGAGGAATGACAATAATTTAAAAGGGTTTCATAAAAAGCCCGAGCAATACTCATGGAGGCCCCTCCTAGGAGCAGGGAATCATCTGCAAAAAGGGCATGGTTGATTGGATCCACTCCCCTGGCAATCCTGATGCTCGGGATATATCCAGCTTCCTTATCAAAGATCAGTTTTCTGCTGAGAGTTTCGGCCTTCAAGATATAAAGGAAAGGGGACATCAGGTAGCCTTGGCGAAGGCCTCTGGAAGCTTTGAAGAAGTCAGAAGGTCTCCCATTGACTAATGGCACTAACCAAGGACCATCAGTGCAAGCTTTAATCAGACTTACAAACTCAGAACAAAATCCAAATGAAAGCAAAACATCATAGAGGAAAGGAAGCTTAACTCTATCAAATGCATTCTTCATGTCCAACTTAACTAACATACCTTTCTCTCCCCTTTGGAAGCTTGAGTGAAGAGCTTCCTGAACCTGAATTACATTATCCATTAAGTGTCTACCTTTCACAAAACCACCCTGGAGAGGAGAAATCAACTTGCCCAGTAACATCTTAAATCTATTGGCTAGAAGTTTGGCAAGGATCATATAGGAAACATTACACAATGAGTTAGGACGGAATCTGTCAAAGGAAGAGGGATTGACTTCCTTGGGGATGAGGGCAAGGAATGTAGAATTGGTGCACCCTCCCACTTTTGCTTTTCTTTGAAAGGCAATCACCATTTGGACCAACTCTGATTTGATAATGGGTCAGCAGACTTGATAGAAGTGAATGGAAAATCCATCCGACCTGGGAGCCTTATCAGACTCCATAGCCCAGATGACATCAACAATTTCCTATTCGGTAAAGGGCTTCATTAAATCATAATTATCCTTAGCATTAACCAGAGAAGGAATATTCGCCAACAATTCAGAAGAAGCATCCTTATCAGTGATACCATCATCCTGGAAAAGAAGTTGATAATGCTTGCTAGCATACTATTTTAACTGATCTTGACCCTTAACAAAAACACCCTCTCCGATAGCAATTTCTGAGATGTGGTTTCGGGACAATCTAATCCTGCATTGTCTATGAAAATAAGCAGTATTCTTATCACCAGCCTTAAGCCAGAGACAGCGAGACTTTAACCTGAGTTGCTCTTCTTCGTGTCTGAAAGATTGAGTGGTACTAGACTGTACCAATTTGTCCAGCGCTAAATGGGAAATGGAGATGTCTATGTCTTCCACACCCAATTGGATTTTAGTTAATGTAGAAACTTGCACTACCCTGGATGTCGTAGGAGAAGGATATGGAGTTTTAATCCACTCTTTCAATGCAATTTTGGTATTTTTCAGTTTTTGCTCCTAGACAAAACTGGGCGATCCAACTATGTACTAAGACCAGGCTTGTGAAACCACATCAAAGAACCCCACTCTATTGATCCAGATAGGACTAAATATGAAAGGGATTGGCCCCAAATCCTCTTCTCTTTCGAACAACAAAGAAATCAAGTGGTGATCAGATGTTAGCTTCGGTAAGAAATTTGTTGAGACAAGGGATTGCCCATCGATCAATGCACTGTTGACGAGAAATAGATTGAGCCTGGCAGATATATTAGCAACTTCTACTCTATGGTTGGACCAAGTGTATCGCCCAAACTTTGGTTTAGGATCATTCAAATCCCAATTTTGAATTATCTCCTCCACCATACCAAGCATGAAATCCCTACCTCGCAACCCACCTTTTTTTTCAATAGGAGTCAGAGAAATGTTAAGGTCACCTGCTAGAACTAAATTTAATGGAGAATTGTCCTCTAAACATTCTGATAACGAGTTCCAACAAGTTTGTTTTTTAATATAATTAACTGGCACGTAGAGATTTAAAAGGGATATTGAAATCTTACTGGACACATGAAGGAGCTCTGTGAATATCCAGTGCTTGGTGGAGAAACACTTTTTTTAATGAAATTTCTCTTCACACCAATTTAATGGAGAATTATCCTCTAAACATTCTGATAACGAGTTCCAACAAGTTTGTTTTTTAATATAATTAACTGGCACGTAGAGATTTAAAAGGGATATCGAAATCTTACTGGACACATGAAGGAGCTCTGTGAATATCCAGTGCTTGGTGGAGAAACACTTTTTTTAATGAAATTTCTCTTCACACCATAAGGTGGCCAATCCCCCACAGGTACCTCTAGCACTGACTGCTTTCCCAGAATTTAGTTTCCACTTATTTTTACGTAAAAGAAGGAGTACTTCCTCTTCAACCTTGGTCTCTTGGAGTAAGATAATATATGAAGGGACCATTCTCAAAAGATCTTTTACAACATCAGCCTTGAATGGGTTCCCCAGCCCCCTACAGTTCCAAGAGACTAGTTGCATTACTTACCTGTGTTAGAGGGAGTTATTACTCCCTTTGGAGGCCTGGTTCTCTTATTCCTCCCGTAAGACATTTCTATGGTGGACTAAATTCCTTACGTCTTAAGTCTCTCAGCCTCTTCTTCCTGGATCTCCTTCTTAGATTTCCTGCCACCCTTTTTGGAAAGCTGTTCAATGGAGTTTTCATCAGAGGAATCAGAACTCTCAACCGGTTTCTTTCGAGCAATATCAGCATAAGAAGGGGGAGAACAATCCCCAATAGGAATTAGAGGAGGTTCTCCATCCCTAAGAGGATTCGATTGAGAAGGACCAACTTGATTCAGAGTGACTATGGTCGCTTCTGAATCCATCTTGATCCCATCTAAGTGCTGAACTTCACCTTCTTCGAGATCAGAAGAATTGAGGACATCAAAATGATTAGAAGGGACAATATGGGTGTCAATAACCAGGGGATTAGGAATCTTCTCAACAACAGGAACATTAGCCACTATTTTTCCTTCTTTGTTCTTCTTTCTAGGTCCCAAATTGGAATTTTCTTACTTTTTGTACTAGAGTCCACTATTCATTTTTCTCATTATCATTTTCCTCTTCTCCTTTTTTCTTACAATTTCGAGCAAAATGTCCATAACCGTGACATAAACTACATTTGAATGGAATTTGTTTGTAATCCAACTCCTAGGTATGAGACCACTCAACGACGGTTAGATTAATTGCCTCCAGAAGGCTAGTCTCCAAGTATACTTCCACGCAAATTCTTGCACAAGAAAATTGATCTTTACGTTCAACCCTGCCGATGTATTTACCTAGTTTGTTCCCGATGGCTTCGAGGGAAGTTGAGTTCCAACAATGCAGAGGGAGATGTGGTTGCCTGAACCAAATAGGGACAACAGATGGAACATCCTGTGTGGGATCAAAATATAGGGTCCATTTATTCAAGTAAAGCCCCTGAGGGCCCATGAAGTATGGACCATTCCAGAATATAAGGTCACGGTCCTTTGCGGAGTAAAAAACGAAAACGTAATAACCTCTCCCAATAAAATGGTTACGGATGCCATAAGAGATTAGAGGAGGCCAGTTCCTCTGCACCCACCCATCAATGGCCTTAGGAGAGGGCCAAAGACTAGTAAACTTCCCAATTAACCCATGTTCTACTAAATTTAAGGCCGAACGACAAGTTTTATCAGCTGGGAGTTCTATAAAAGGGATGTCCACTTTCTTGACAAACTTTTGAGCAGGCCCACCTTTCCTCTTGCCACTTGAAGCTATCAATTTCTTGAAGGCCTCTGGGTCTGGAGGAAGAGGCAGAGGGGGCTCCCCACAGAACATCAGAGCAACTCCACCAACAATGGAAGAGCATAAGGAAACCTCCACCAGTATCACTCAACTGATCTTGATTAGAATGCAAATCAGGAATAAACAAAGAAATCTTGAAACAAGAAACTCTTCCAGCAAGTCGAGACTACACACAGGTCTGCAATAGCAAAGACTCAGGCCGATCTTGTGGATCTGGAAGGAGTCCAGGATCCACAACAACAGAACCAGGTCGAGAGATACTCAATCGAGCCTGAAAAAACACCCAGGCACTCCTGAAGAACTCGAAGGCAGACCAGGAAGAGACTAATTCAAAACCAGAGATTGTAGCTCACACAAGAAGACAACAATCCTTTGGGTATATGGCAATCCTGGAAGTACGAGCCAGAGGGAACCAGAGAACCAGATCAACGAATTCAAATCTTCATGGAGCGATCTTCACTAGCAGAGCAATTCAAAGCATAAAAATGGAACCGGAACAACACGGGAAAAGACCGGCAGCAGCACAAATAAAGCAACATCAATATAAATCCATCTTAACTCTAGTATTTTAAGCACATAAAAAAAATACATAATAAATTATTTTTATCTTTTTGTTTTTTTTAAAGCATACAAAGGATAACAAGTTTTTAATCCCTATGTATAATTAATAGATCATCTATATAATCAACATGTCTGAATAAAGAATAATCTGAAGCATTTGAAAAAAAACCCAGACTATCATAACTTCTCTCAAGACCAATAATAAAATAGAATATAACAATATAATAAACTATCACCAACTTATCTTAATTGTGATTTTATAAGTGCCAAGAAGTTTGTTGTGTCTTGATTTCTTTTGATCCATTTTTTTATAACTAAAAAGTGTATTTATTTATATTGAAAAAACTTGGTTGGGCATAGCCTTCAACCAAATTACATAGATGTCGAAAGTTACAATTCCTTGTTTTCAAAACTACTCATTTTCGAGGATAGGGCAAGTGGCAGCGACCCTCGATTCTCTCTTATGGGATTTAATGCCTCAAACTAGGTCCTTCATTCATACTTAACATTCCTGGAAGTAATTGGTAGCCCTGGTTAGCTTTAGAATCCACCTGCTTATTAAAACCTCGAAGGATATGGTGAGAGGTGACAAAGGAAAATTCTAACAAGATGAAGTGAAGCTTCCGTAGAGTCACGCTCAAGGATAGATTGCTGAAATGTTTATCAATGTTTAAAACTTTGATCAAGATTTTTGAATCTCCAAATATTTGCAAGTCTTTGTTTTCGACTTCCTTCGCAATCTGACAAGCTTTTAGAAGTGCAAGTATTTCTACTTGATTGTTCGTGCTCTACCCCAAGACCCAACTAAAACTAGCTTCTAGCATTCCACCCGGATAGTATATCACTCCCCCTGCTCTGGCTATCTCTAGATTTCCTTTGGATGGTCCATCGAAGAAGACTAAGATTTTTTTTTTCCTTTGCCACCAATCTGTAAATTCATTTTCCAGAAGTCTAAAGCACCATTTTGGTTTAATGAAAGGCTTGTCGGGAACCTTCTGTTTTTAGCCAGTGAAAAAGAACCAAGCCATTGATGCTCGGCTGGGAGAGTTGTGGGATCGAGGTTGGAAGCTTGGCTTCCCACGACTTCCAATAAAAAAGCCTTCGCTTTTGTTGCTACGAACTTTGGTTTTATGGGCTTGGTGGTAAAGATCCACTCATTTCTCGCCAGCCATATTTTCCACCAATTTTTTTTCGGTATGGATTGCCATATTTTGCTCCAAACAAGTTTGCTTGAAAGACTTCTAGGATATCTTGACTTCCAATTTGTAAAAATATAGACTACTGCTATCTTCGATGGAATTGCAACCTGTAAACCTTGTAACATATGCGCCCAAGATTTTTGAGTGAAATTGCATTCAACAAATAGATGATCAGAGGTTTATGAGGCTTGATTACATGTACATCATCTGTGAGGGTCTAAAAATTCCCTCCTAGTCATATTTTCACCGGTTAGAACTCTCTTATGCATTAGAAGCCACATGATTTTTTTTACCTTGGGGATATTGAATGGGCTCCAGACGGATCTCCAAAGAGAGGCGGAGTGCAATGGTACCGGGTTTGATTGGAGAGCAAAAAAGCCTTGAGTTGTTGTGTAATTGCCAGATTTTCTCCATCCCCACTTATCCTTAATTGAAAGATGAATTGGAGCTAACCCTGTCAGCTCTATCATCAACAAATTTTGTTATGGAATAAGACGTTCCGGTAGATCTGGAAACTGCCATGCTACCCAATTCCCTTTGTTGTTCCACAAAGAGATATCTATTAGTCGAAGGAGCCCTTTATTAACAAGCCAAAGCTTGATCTCTGTGAGGGAAACTTTAGATGCTAAGGGGGGATGTCCTTTGTTATTATCTTCCCACAAGAGTGTACCATTTCCCATGATTCAAAATAAATGATTTTGAAAAAATTCAAGTCCTCGATGACATAAATTCCATGTTATTAGGCCTTTGGGAGTATTTGTTGTCTACAAATTTCTCAGAGTTCCTCCGAAGAGGTATTTTTTTTCCACAGAATTTGACTAACATGGTGATTTCGATCAACAAAGAGTTGCCACAAAAATTTTCCTCCCAGAGCGAGATTTGCCATACCTGGATCTCTAATATGTAAGCCACCTTCTAAAACATGCCTTTTAACTATATCCCAACTAACTAGATGTAGTTTGTTCTGATTTCCTTTTCCACCTCTCCAAAGGAAGTCTCGAATAAGCTTAGAAATTTGGTCCATTATTGCTTTGGAAGCAAGGAGATGAGATGATTGATATATTGGAAGGGTTGACAGTATTGACTTAATCAATATGAGCTCCCCAGCCTTCGTGATCCATTGGCCACCCTAAGAGGCAATTTTGGCTTTTATCTTACTAATTACTTCCATCCAAAGTGAAGGTTTGTTTTGGCCCAGGGTTAATGGAAGACCCAAACATTTAATATATGTGATATGTAGAGGATTATTGCATGATCGTTGTTCCAACCATACATTGCGCTCTTTCTATTGCTAATAAGAAACCTGAAATAAGATAGAAGTTTTGCAGAATTTCTTTGAAGGCTCTTGCCATCCTGAGCGAGGTCCCTCCCAAGACAAGTGAATCATCCACATAGAGAGCATGATTGATAGATTGTACCCCTCATGCCGACTTGATGCCCAGAATAAGCCCAACTTCTTTTTCAACAGATAACTTTCCGCTCAAAGTATCAACCATCAGAATATACAAGAACGACGAAAGCAGACAACCCTATCGAAGACCCTTTGTTGCTTGAAAGAAATGTGTCGGTCTATCATTTACTAGTGGTGCTATCCAAGGTCTATTTGTACATGCTTTTATCAATTTTACAAAATCTGAGCTGAACCCAAATGAACGAAGAACTTTGTAAAGGAAGGAGAGCCTTACCCGATCAAAGGCATTTTCCATATCAAGCTTGATTAGCATGCCTTTCTCCTCTCTTTGATAGCTGGAATGCATGGATTCCTGCACTTGTATCACATTATCCAGAATGTGTCTCCCTTTGACAAACCCGCCTTGAAGAGGGGTGACTAACTTCCCTAACAGAGGCTTGAGCCGATTAGCTAAGAGGTTAGAAAGGATTTTGTAATAGGCGTTCGAAAGTGAAATTGATCTAAATCTATCAAACATAATTGAATTTACTTCTTTAGGAATTAACACAATGAAGGTGGAATTGGTGCATCCACCAACTTTGGCTTTTAGCTTAAAGGATTTGATCATCCTTAAGAGGTCTTTTCTGATTACCAACCAAAAAACTCTAAAAAAAATTGAATAAAGAAGCCGTCTGGTCTTGGGGCTTTATCTGGCTCCATAGACCATATAAGCTCTATTATCTCCTCCTCCGTAAAGGGTTTCAAAAGCTCTCCATTTACCTCCGCACTGACCAAAGAGGAGATATTGCACAAAAAATCAAAGATTAAATCATTCTCAATCAAGCCATCCTCTCTAAACAGATACTGAAAAATGTGTTTCAGCTGCATGCTTTATCTAAGTAATGCCTTTAAAAGTTTCACCATCTATGGAAGAAATTTATGAAATGTGATTGTGGGAGAGTTAAGCTCTATACTGCCTGTGAAAAAAGGAGGTATTGCGATCTCCTACTTTCAACAATAGGTTGTGAGACTTCAATCTCCAATATTCTTCTTCCTATCGAAAGGAACAAAAGGAGTTAAATTGGGATTGCTACTCTATTTACAACGCAGTTGAGGTAATTTTTTTTCCTCCATTTCCATCTGGATCACTTCCAAATTTTGCACTGCCTCTTTTATATTGTTGGAAGGAGACCTAAGGGAATTTTTAACCCATTCCTTGAGAGCATATTTTGTGGTTTTTAACTTCTACTCCCAGACATAGTTTGGAGATCTTGAGACTAGGAGAGACCAAGACTTTGTAACTGTATTCATAAATCCTTCTCGTTCTATCCAGAGTGGACTAAACCGAAAAGGTATGGGCGCAAATCTTCTTCGTCTTCAAGCTACAACAATATAGGTTTATGAGTTGAGGTAAGTTTAGGCAGAATGCTTGAGGAGATGATTTCTTTTTCCAACAGAAATGAACTCTGGACCAAAAAACGATCCAGTGTTGATGAGATATTGGTCGCTCCAACTCTATTATTGGTCCAGGTATATCGGCCTTTCTTTGGCTTGAAATCCAACAGATCCCATTGTTGGATAAAATTCTCCACCGTTTTGTGCATTGGGTCCCTCCCGCATACTCCACCTTTTTTTCTTTTTCTTTTTGGTCCATTATGATATTAAGGTCTCCGACCACTATGATGTCGAAGGGCGTATATATATCTATAAAATATGCAAGAGAATTCCAACATTCTTTTTTCTCTAGAAAGGTAACAGGGACATAAAGATTAAAAAGAGCCAAAGAGATCTTACTTGAGATATGGCAGAGTTCAGTATATATCCACTGCTGAGTTTCAAAAGAGTTTTCCAAAAAGAACGTATCCTCTGACCACAGGGTTACAAGTCCACCAGAGAAGCCCCGTGCACTTACTGCCTTCCCTACGTTCTTTTTCCACTTCATTTTGCTTAAGGATGTTGGAATATAATCCGTCGGGATTATACAATATGTAAATATTGTAAATATATTCTGAATGTGAATAGTCATGTAGGAATATGAATCACAACCGACATATGAATTGTATAAATAAAGGCATTTCCTAAGGAATAAGATGAATTCGGGAGTTATTATCCAACAGTGGTATCAGAGCACCACCTGCCATAACTCCTGCTGTTAAGTTTCAGTCCTGGCAGCCTGTATGCTTGCCAGTGCATTGCCAGACTGCTGGCCCATTAATGTGTCCGCCCTCTGATCAGAATTGAACGTTTCTCCTCCAGTTCTGCTGCACGCACTCAAAATCAATTCTGCCTCATCATCTGCCAGTCGCATGCATTCTCTTTGCCAGCCTGTGCGCATTCATTGTATGCGTTACAATTCCATAACTATGTTGAGGAATTTTGTTCGATAATCACCCAATGCTGGAGCTGCGCGTGCTGAGGACCGTTTCCTGAGCCATCGATATCTATTGTGGAGAGTGTTCACGCCACTCCTTCTTCACATTTGTGAGTCACATGAGTTTTGAAATTTCTCCAATTAATTCTATCTCATTCAAAGATTGTATTAAAATTGTGTAAGTTTTGTGGGTTATGAGGAGTCTATCCATTCTTTTGTGGGGATGAATGATTGAAGTTTTTGCAATCGTAATATTATATGTTGATAGTTGGGACTTCCTTGTGTTTGAACTCGTGGTTCTGTATCTTCGAGAATTGAGACTGTATTAGTCTTCTTTGAAGAGTTGCGACTTGCAAACTCAGTATTCAAAACTGAGAATGTGTTGAAGACTAGAGCCGTGATGAGTTTAGAGACATTCTTTTCCTGCAAACTCGTTGAAGATCGATAAGAAGATTGTTGGGAAAGAGGTATTGTATAGTTGTGAAGGCTCATGTTATTCCCAAACTGCGTGAAAATATTGTGCTCCCACTTTGCTGCTGCTTTTATTTCCCATAGTCCATCGTGTTCCCACTCCTTTCAGAGATATTCTTCAAGCCTGCATTGAGATGGTCGTGCGATACTCCTATCCCGTCAACACTTTTTCCCTTGCCTCTATGTGAAGTCATGAAATGTGATTTCATGTTTTGACATCCGCTATGGAAGGATGAGTGTTGCGACAAGCCAAGAGGATATCTCAGACTGAAGATATGAGGAATCATGTTATTATGTTGTTGCAAATTTGTTGAAGAATGATGATAGAAGGCTGAAGGATCACGCCTTTTCATTTGCTTGAAGAATGGAACATTGTTGCTCTTGCGATTTCCTTGAAGTCTAGTGATTGAATACTGCGAGTGAAGATTCACGCCTTCAGAATACAGCGTGGAGGTAAACCTTTGGTGTTGTATTACTTGTGACTGTTGGAGACTGCATAAACCCTAATTTTTTGACCTAATTCCTGTGCATGGAGTGTGGTTGCAAATATTGCTCATATGTATGATATGGCTGCTGTATGAGCCTGAGAATGTTATGCTGTGTATTTGATGAGCCTGTGTCTGCTATAAACCTGAATTAAAGTAGTGGAGGAATTTGCAAATGTTGATGAGTGACTCATACATTTGCGTGGAGGTAAAAGCGATTCATATTATATGTTGCAATTGATTCATAAACCCTAGATTTTTACGTGAAGTCTATCATTGAGTGAAGAGCCTCATGATTGCTATATTGGAACCGTGACTGTTGCATGAAGAGTTTTATATTCTACGAAGTGCTGCTATGAATGTTATAACATGGAAGTATTGTATTTTCTCCTTTCGATTTAAAGCTGTGCTTTGAGCTCGAAACTGTGACCAGTATAGGAGAAGATTGTTGGTGTTTGCTGTGACCACTTTGAAGACTGATTATCATTGGCATTGTTGTAAAGCTTGAGGAAGGTGGCAGAGACTTAGACCTGCACCTTTACTCTTTCTTCTTTTCTCTTATTGTTTTAGTTGCAGAATTGTGTAATAAACTGCATAATCATATTGTAATTTGTAAAGGAGCAGGAATCTAAACCTGCATCCCATATCTTTTTCCAAGTATTCTATAAGTTGCGGATTCGATAGTGAAGATGCACTCTTTGGCATCAATAGTTGGTGCCACTCTCTCTGGCAAAGACACTTATCCAGAATGGTGGAGGAAGAAGAGAGGCAGAGGAAGAAGAAACTTCAGAGGTAGAGGAGGCAGAAACAACTCCAGCAAAAGATCAGATTTGAAGTGCAAGCGTTGTGGAAAGATTGGACACACATCAGATCAGTGTTGGGCTTCGTGGGACTCCGTCAAAGACAGACATAACCAGAAGAAAGATGACAATAAGAACCAAGATGCTAGTAAATCTTCAGATTCTGCTCATTGTATTGTTGCACATTGTAATCTTGGTATTAATGAAATGATTTGA